>JAINUG010002180.1:0-13002 GCA_029706075.1 Aldrovandia affinis
GAGAGAGAGAGAGAGAGAGAGAGAGGGAGGAAGGGAGGGAGGGAGAGAGAAAGAGAGAGGGAGGGCAGCAGGGAGAGGGAGAGGGAAGGAGGGAAAGAGAAAGAGGGAGGGATAGGGAGGGAGAGAGAGAGAGAGATAGAGACAGAGAGACAGAGAGAGAGACAGAGAGAGAGAGAGAGAGAGAGACAGAGAGAGAGAGAGAGTTACAGAGAGAGTGAGAGAGAGAGAGACAGAGACAGAGAGAGAGAGAAAGAGAAAGAGAGGGAGAGAGAGAGAGAGGGAGGGAGGAGAAAGAGAGAGAGAGAGGGAAGGGGTGGAAGGGAGGGAGGGAGAAGGAGATTGAGATAGGGGAAGGGGAGAGAGAGGGAGGGAGGGAGAGGAGAGAAAGAGGGAAAGAGAAAGAGAGAGGGAGGAGAGAGAGAGAGGGAGGCGAGAGAGAGAGAGGCAGGAGGGAGAGGAAGAAGGAGGGGAGAGGGGGAGAGAGAGAGGGAAAGAAAAATAAAGATAAAGAGAGAAAGAGAGAGGGAGGGAGGAGGGAGGAGAGAAAAGAGAGGGGGAGGGAGGGAGAGAAGAGAGAGGGGGAGGGAGGGAGAGAGAGAGAGAGAGGGAGAGAGAGAGAAAGAGGGAGAGAGTGAGAGAGAGAAAGAGAGAGGGAGGGAGGGAGGGAGAGAGAAAGAGAAAGGGAGGGAGAGAGAGAGGGAGGGAGTGAGAGAGAGAAAGAGAGGGAGGGAGAGAGAGAGGGAGGGAGAGAGAGAGAGAGAGAAAGAGAGACAGAGAGAGAAAGGGAGAGAGGGAGGCGAGAGAGAGAGAGGGAGGGAGAGGGGAGAGAGAGAGAGAGAGAGAGAGAGAGAGAGAGAGGGAGAGAGACATTAACACTGTACTGAGAGAGAGAGGGGAGAGAGAGAGAGAGACATTAACACTGCACTGAGAGAGAGAGAGAGAGACAGAGAGACATTAACACTGTACTGAGAGAGAGAGAGAGAGAGAAAGGAGAGAGAGAGAGAGACATTAACACTGTACTGAGAGAGAGAGGAGAGAGACATTAACACTGCACTGAGAGAGAGAGAGAGAAAGAGGGGGAGAGAGACATTAACACTGTACTGAGAGAGAGAGAGAGGAGAGAGACATTAACACTGCACTGAGAGAGAGAGGGAAAGAGACATTAACACTGTACTGAGAGAGTGAGAGAGAGAGTGGAGAGAGAGAGGAGAAGGGGAGAGAGAGACATTAACACTGCACTGTGAGAGAGAGGGGGAGAGAGACATTAACACTGCACTGAGAGAGAGAGAGAGAGAGAGAGAGAGAGAGAGAGAGAGAGAGAGAGAGAGAGAGAGAGAGAGAGAGAGAGAGAGAGAGAGAGAGAGAGAGAGAGAGAGAGACATTAACACTGTACTGAGAGAGAGAGGGGAGGTAGAGAGAGGCACACGCCCCACCAGCGAAGGGAGAGGAGAGCCCAGCCTACCAGAGCCCCACCCAGTAGGGCCCGGCCCAGCGGATCCCCGCCCAGTAGAGCCCAGCCAGACACTGGTGCCAGGTCTCAAGACAACATGGCTAGCAATGCACACTACACAGGAGCACAGCATGGCACAGCTCAAGCCATGCTATCCCCTGAGAGGCATCCTACCTATGCACAGGTAGTCTCAGGAAATCCAGATATTGGAGAGTTGAGGCAGTTACTACACCTCATCTGTAAGATTATTGGTTGAAAAAAAAAAAAAAAAAAAAAAAAAGGGGGGGGTAAATGGCCTATACTGCCTGCTCCTAATTGTGTTGCTTCCAAAAAAAATAATATATATATATATAATAATAATAATAATAATTGTAAATAATATGTCAATTTAATCACACTGTCCTACTTGTCATTGTGCAGAAATCTATATAATGAAATATTAATGAAATCTCTTTCTATTAGTTCATGGAACATTCAGGGTTTGTATTCTTCGGTTTTTGGACCAAAGAGCACAAACCCTGAGTTTATCTCATGTATTTCAACTCATGACATAATAATATTGTTAGAGACATGGTGTCGACATGACACAGACACTCACTGTCCCCCAGGCTATGAAGAAATTTTACTGCCATCCCTCAAACAGAAAAACGTAAGACACGGCAGAGATTCAGGTGGAGTTATTGTGTGGTATAGAGAGGACCTGTCAACCCAATTACAACAAATCAAAAAAGCACCAACTCATATCTGGCTTAAATTAAATAAAGACACCATCCAGTGTGACAACGAATTATATATATGTGCAGCCTACACTCCCCCTCTGGAATCACCCTATTATAATGACAACTTTTTGAAAATCTCCATTTAGAGATCGGACATTACCAGGCCCAGGGTCATGTTTTATTGGTTGGAGATTTGAATGCTAGAACTGGATGTGAGCCGGATATAGTGGATTCTGCTGGCAATAGCCACATCTTCAGACAGTCCTCACTATACTTCACCCCCACCACTACCCAAAGGAACAATCCTGACCGTGTCGTCAACAAAACTGGGAAAGAGTTAGTACATCTCTGTCGATCCTTAGGTCTGTACATGCTTAATGGTAGGATCAGAGGGGACTCTTTAGGAGGTTCACGTATTGTTCAGCTCTTGGGACTAGTGTAGTCGACTATGCAATTACTGACATAGACCCCTCCTTCATTAGTGCATTCACTGTCAGACCACAGACACCACTAACAGACCACTGTCAGATAAATGTGTATTTAAAAAGATTGGACAGCAGAAAAAAATGAATCTGAGCCCTGCAAACTGTTCAGACTAAATACATCATACAGATGGGCTCCTGACAGTGAGGTCAAATTCAAAAATATAATCAGTTCACCTGAAATTACTAACCTTATTAACACCTTTCTATCAGAAGAGTTTCAACCAAATCAATTAGGCACAAATATGGCTGTAACAAATATTAATAACATTTATCATAAATCAGCCAATAAAGCAGGTCTCATTAAAAACAGCTATACAATTAAACAGAAGCCAAAAAGGAAGAGTGGTTTGATGAGGACTGCAGAAATGTCAGGAAAAATTAAAAACCTTTCCAACCAAAAACACCATCAACCACAAAACATAGACCTGCATCAAAATGATGTTGAAACACTGAGAGAATACAAGCAGACACTAAAACAGAAAAAACAAGAACACTACAATCAAAAACGAAAAGAAATTGAAGACTCAATTGACCAAAACCAATTCTGGGAGAGATGGAACAGCTTATGTCTTGAGTAAAGGACAAATTGGCTTTCTACCAAATCACCGCACTACTGATCATGTTTACACCCTACACACCCTAATTGATCAACACGTACACCAAAAAAAACAAAAGAAGATTTTTGCATGCTTTATTGATTTTAAAAAAGCATTTGATTCAATTTGGCAAGAGGGATTGTATTATAAAATTCTCCAAAGTAGGGTAGGGGGTAAGGTTTATGACATAATCAAATCAATTTATGTCAATAATAAGTGTGGAGTAAAAATTGGAAATAAAAGAACAGATTTCTTCACTCAAGGGCAAGGGTTCGCCAGGGATGCAACTTGTCCCCAACTCTCTTTAATGTTTCATTAATGAGTTGGCGGTGTTGTTGGAACAATCTGCAGCCCCTGGCCTAACCCTAAACAACAAGGAAGTTAAATTCTTGCTCTATGCAGACGACCTGGTGCTGCTGTCACCCACAGAACAGGGGTTACAGCAGCACCTGGATCTGCTGGAGCAATACTGTCAGAACTGGGCCCTGATGGTAAACTTAAAAAAATCGAAAATAATAATCTTCCAAAAAAAGCCCAGATCCCAGGAAAGCAGACATGTGTTCACTCTAGGAAACACCACACTAGAGCACACCTTGTTCTATGACTACCTGGGGCTCAAAATCAGTGCCTCAGGTAACTTTGGTCTGGCAGTGAATGCACTGAAAGAGAAAGCCTGTAGAGCTTTGTATGCAATTAGAAGAAAATTCCACAAGATTGACATACCAGTCAGAATTTGGTCTAAGATATTTGATAGTGTAATCCTACCAATTGCCTTATATGGAAGTGAAGTGTGGGGTCCACTCAGTCAACACAACTACACTAGATGGGACAAGCATCCTATAAAGGCCCTGCATGCAGAATTCTGCAGAACTGTACTTAATATCCAAAGGAAAACACCAACCAACGCATGCAGGGCAGAATTAGGTCGATACCCATTCATTATACAGTTTTTCTCCATTGCATACACACAAAAAATGGAACTATGCACACAATTCTGAAAACTTGAAGCTCATGTATCAACAACAAAACTCCAGACTGCTAAACTCTAAGCACAATTCTATTGTTTTCACTCAAATAGCAATTCTAAATCACATGTTTGCAAAACTCTAAGCACAATTCCATTGTTTTCACTCAAATAGCAATTCTAAATCACGTTTGCAAAACTCTAAGCACAAATCTCATCATTTAACACACTTTGTTCACCTCAAAAACACTAGCCTTCAAAATGCCACACCCTAATTACCAATTGGTCTCACTCACTTCTCACCTGTTCAAACTCAATTGGCAAAACACTTCAATCATGTGTCAGAGCATAAAAAGAGGCCTCAGGTTCCCTCTACTGTGTTGGGGGAAAAAATGGAGCAGCATGGACAACAGAAAGGAAGAGTGAGAGCAAGAGGAGGAGGAGGAGGAAGAGGAAGAGGAGGAGGAGGAGGAGGAGGAGGAGGAGGAAGAGGAAGAGGTAGGCATGCCATATTTTGAATGAAATCCACGCAACTTTGGTTGACCATGTGCTCAATCATGGCCTAACAATGACCGCAGCTGGGCAGCGAGTCCAGCCGAATTTGAGCCGCTTCACGGTAGCCTCAGTTATCCGGGCATTTAGAGATGAGAATAGGTAAGTAACCACTTCAGTAGTCTTCTATACTCTATACAGTAATTACAGTAATGTAACTTTATGGTTTCTATGGATATATACAGTGCTTAGAGAAATGTATACTGTAATGTTGTTTTGTCTTACATTTATGCAATATGTGTAGCCTATACTGTATATACTTTTCACAGAATAGAAGGACGACCAGCGGTGGCAGAGGCCGGAAATGTACAGATGAGCAAGAGACCACCATAATCATCAAGTTAAAGTCTGCTCAACTCTCTTTCGTCAAGGAGAACGCTGACTTTGCGCCGCCAACGGTCACTTTGCCCTACGTTGCCAGCTCGTACTGAAAAAGAATGACTTCCGGCCGCTTTGTTCGCCTTCGTCGCTTCTGGGGTCACGCAGGGTTATTGTTGAGTGCTGAATACAACTTTAAATCCCTGCGGGTCATGTGACAGTATCATACTGGTGCTTCTACAAATGACACATATAAAGATGAAGAAAAATAAAAGCACCCATTTAAGGTGAAGAGTTAGACCACAAGCTACAAGCTCTTCTCCAGAAGCAACACGAATGCTGTAAGGGAAAGGCGGGTTTCTGATAACCCTGTAGCTGTAACCAATTTATTTGCAAATTGTCAGTGATCCAATTTCAGAAAACAGATTTTGACCATAATTTGTGATCTGTGAGAGTGAAAATTGTAGCATATCACTTTTGTGAAACTACCCCCTGAATCACCGGGCCTTCAGTGCTCACAAGGAGTAGCTTTGACAGCATGTCAACTGACAAATTGCTTCTCCAGAAAACTATCAAAAATTCAGCATTAGGTATTGTTTGAAGTGTAATTCAAATTTTGTTCATTTAATATAATAGAACATAAGAACATCAGAATACATAATGAGGAGAATGGGCTGTTCAGCCCATCTAGGCTCATCATGTCCTAATCTAAACAGTATCCAGTACTGCATCTAGCCTGGACTTGAATAGCCCAAGTGTTTCTGCCTCTACTACCCGACCTGGCAAGCTGTTCCAGGCATTGATACCTCTCTGTGTGAAGAAAAACTTTCTAATATCTGTGTGGAATTTGCCTATAACTCATTTCCACCTGTGGCCTCTTGTTCTGCTGACCCCACTTACTTTAAAAATCTTTGGTAGTTAATTTTGTTAATCCGTTTTAGGAATTTAAAAACCTCAATCAAATACCACCTAAGTCTCCATTTGTTAAGCTTAAATAGATTGAGTGCCTTACGTCTATCCTCATAACTTTTACCGTTCATACCAGGTACCAATTTAGTTAGTACCTGGTATTAACTTCTTTTAACTTTTTCAAGAGCTTCTATATCTTTCTTGTAGTGTGGTTCCCAGAACTGCACACAGTACTCTAAGTGAGGTCTGACAAAGGCATTACATAACATTAATATAACCTCCTTTAATTTATACTCAATACTTTTTGCTATGTATCGCAGCATCCTGTTGGCCTTTTTCACTGCTGTAGCACACTGCTTTGATCAACTACAATTCCTTTTTTTTCAGTTTTTTTCAAATTTAACACCTCATTTTCCTCCAACCATAAAATACTCCTGTCTTATGTTTTTATTTCCCACATGCACAACTTTACATTTAGCAATATTGAATGTCATGTTTCTGCCCATTCTTGGATTTTGTTTAAATCATCTTGGATAACTTTAGTCGGTTCCAATCTGTTTGCCAAACCCCCAAGTTTAGTATCATCTGCAAATTTAACTATTTTGCTACTAACGTCCCAGCAAGATCAAGATCATTTATGTAAATAAGGAAGAGAAGAGGTCCCAGCATCGATCCCTGCGGGACACCACTGCCCACAGCATCTAGATCAGATATGGCCCCACCTTCTGTTACTCTTTGTATTCGCCCTTGCAGCCAATTATGAACCCACTCTGAAACTACTCCTGCAATTCCTACTGAATTCATTTGAACAATGAGCCTCTCATGTGGTACCTTGTCAAATGCTTTTTGAAAGTACAAATATATAATATCATAAGCCTGGTTCAGGTCAACACACTTTGTAGCCTCTTCAAAAAAGTCCAAGTCCTCCCTTAAAATACTATTATTACATTATGCCATCTTGTCCCTCATAATACATTCCAGTATTTTGCATGAGATGCAAGTTAAACTGACAGGCCTATAGTTTCCTGGGTCAGTACGGTCCCAATTCTTATATATTGGAATTATACTACTCTGCTTCCAGTCATCTGGTATTTATCCAGTGTTTATGGATTGCAAATATCTGTCAATGGTTTATATATAATTTCCCCAAGTTCTTTGAGTACTTTGGGATATATACCATTAGGGCCTGCTGCCTTATTTGTCTTAAGTTTTTGTAATTTTTGTAGTACTTCAATGTCCCTTATCTCAAAGTCCTCCAAAGCATTCTATACATTGGCTATACATGCAGGCATATTTATAACCTCTCCTATAGTAAAGCTCTCAACAAAGTAACTGTTTAGTGTGTTCGCAATATCCTTATTATTATAAACCAAAGTTCCATCCTTATTCTTAATGCACTTAACCTCATCATTAGCTTTCCTTTTTAGGATTAGTTTTTGCATCTTGGGAAATTTTAGCTGCTCTTATTTCCTTTTTAACCTTAGCCCGCATATTACAATAATCTATCTTGTTTCTCTCAGAGTTTTCCTTTTTATATACTCTGTACAGTCACTTATTTTGCCTCAAAATCTCCCGTAAAGATTTAGTCATCCACTGTCGAGACTGTTTTTTCATCCTATTTGTCCTTACTTTTGAGATGAATTTACACTGTACATCTGCAATAACCATTTTAAATGTAGTACATTTTTCATTCATAGTTCTGCAATCTAGAAGTTTTACCCAATCTATATTACTTAAATTATCTCTCATTTTATTAAAATCAGCTTGTCTGAAGTTAAAGAATCTAGAGTTAGTGGAGGCCATCTTAACTTGCCAAAAAATATCAAAAGTAACTGCACTGTGATCACTTGTCCCTAGTGGTTCTACCACCTCTGTGCTGCAAATTCTGTCAGGATTATTACAAATCCAGATCCAGTATTGATTTCCCTCTTGTAGGCTGAGGAACAGACTGTACCAAAAAGCAGTCATTAACCACATCTAAAAACTCCTCTTCACATTCACCCAAAGCTGACAGTACTTCCCAATTGATAGAGGGTAATTGAAGTTGCCCATTATTAACGTCTCTCCTTCAGCACAGGTTTGTTTTATGTTAACATAGAGCATAGTATTTACGTTCCTGTTTGAAGCTGAGGGTCTATAGCATACTCCTATATCAAGGCCCTTCTCATTATCTCCCAGTAATATAATCCAGATGTCCTCACAAGGAATGAATGAGAATGAGTTAATACCTGGAATTTCCTGCACGTCTTTCACATAAAGGGCCACTCCCCCTACTCTTTTATTAGTTCTATACTTCCTAAACAATTTGTATGCCTCCACATTATATTCATCCCCATCCGCTGCCCCAAGCCATGTCTCAGTAATCCCAACAATGTCATAACCCCCATACAACATGACAGCCTCCAGTTCCAAAAATCGTTTTTTTTACACTTCTAGCATTTAAACACAGGAGCCTTATTCACAATTATGTTGTCCTTCCCCTCCACACTTAACTGTGCCGAACCACACCTGTGAATACATTATAGTCCAAAAAATCTTTATTAATTATATCCTCACATTTATTATTATACTTCGGCCTGGTATCTTCCATCTGGGCAGTCTGTACCTCCCTATCCTTAATACTACTACAAATTTCTAGGGCTGGCCCCATTTAGTCGACTGGTCGATGGGCTGTTGGTCGTCCAAGATTTGTTTTGGTCGAGCAATCGCGCCAAAAAATAAAAAATAAAAAATAATTCTCCACGCAGACACCTAGATTCGCGCCACAGTTCAGCACGCTTGTCAGTAGAATAATCCATTCTGGATGCTGCGGGTATGGCAGTGACAGTCCTTCACTCTTAACATGGCTAGGCTTATATATGTTCTCTTTAAATTATATTAGGCAGTTAAGGTAATAGTATTGTTGTGAATAATTCTGCAAAACTAATAAAAGTAACATTTTATAATAAATGTGTTTTGCTAATTGTATGGTTTATATATTTATAACTAACATGCGTAACACTCCCTTTCATGTAGCCTATATTGTATCCTTCTTGTTTTAGGCACGCGAATGTGCATTTTAATTGTAGCCTAAGATTTGCCTACAGATTAGTGATATAGGCATTACTCATCTCGATATAACCTAAGAACAATGTCAAAGAAAAAATCTGGAGTATGGCAGCATTTCCTTTTAGTCGCGGACGATCCAAAAAAAGAGGAATGTAAACTTTGCAAGCAACACTTCGCTTACCACAGTTCAACAACTGTGGCAGCCGAAGGGTTGCACCACAAAATGGCTGCCTGGCCTCCAACACATGGCAGCCATTTTCACTACATTTCCCAGCATGCCACCGCAACACCTGAACCAAGTCAGGCAATGGAGATAACAAACAGCTGAAAGCCATTTCAAAGGCCTATTTAAAGGGCTGATGCCCATTGTTCTTGGAAAGGAGTAGGAACGAGTTGTGAAAGGAGTTGCTGTGCAAGTTTGTTGAGTAAATACCTGTGAAGTCATTGACCAGCCAGGATTTACAAGGAGTGGTGAGAGAGAGTTTTTTTGAGAGTTTTTGAGAGAGTTTTTGAGAGAGAGAGTTTTTTTGAAAGAGAGTGTTGGGGAATTGTTTGTTGGAAATTGGATTGGATTGATTGGAATTGGATTACGGACTGGACAACGGAACTTGGACCTGGATTGCGGATTTGGAACGGACATCGACAAAGAGACAAGGATTGTGGACTTTGTGTTCGTATTCCCCAAAAGACCCCACCCTGCGTTTTGTGTTGTTTGTTTAATAAATCATCATTTCTGCTGATATTACTGCCTCCTCAGTGTTATTGCACTTGCCTACGCCCTCTGAAAGGTCAGTGAGTGTCGCCCAACCCTTGGGGACGCCACATATGGTGGAGAATGCGGGCAGAGGGCAGCACAGATAGGCAAGAGGAGGTAGTGCAGCAGGGGTTTTGTTTGGTTTGTGCAACAGACTCCACGATGGAAGAGATGCAGAGACTGAAGAGACGGGCAGCCATGGTGGAGGACCGATGGCGTGTCACCCTCCGTGAGGTCCAACAGCTGAAGCAGAGTGCCCAGCTTGAGCTGTGCAAGGCAAAGTTGGAGGTGAGCACCTCAGAGGAGCGCCACCTGATGGCAATGATGAAGTTGCGAGAGGAGCACCACATGGACTCCCTGGGAGTGGTGAGAATCATGGCTGGGGAGATGGAAAAGGAGAAGGCATCCCTTGGCGATGAGATGAGGCGTGTAGAGTCCCACAACCTGGCGCTCAAAGAACAGGTGAGAAACCTAACAAAGATGTGTGAGAATGAGCAGCGACATTGTCTGGACATGCAGGAGTCCCAGGACCAGGCCACAGATGAGTATGCCAGGGCCTTGGGGGATGCACAGACCAGGCTCGCCCAGAAGGAGGCAGAGCTAAGGAAAGCAGCGGAGAACCATGCGTCCGAGGCGGAGCAACTCCGGTGCCGAGTGGAGCAGGAGAGCAGGGATACGCACCAGGTCGAGGCCAACGCCCTGCGGGAGCAGCTGGCCCAGCTGGAGAAGAGTGTGGAGCAGGAAATGGCGCTGAACATGGAGCTGCAGCAGAGGCAGACCGAGCAGGAGAAGCTCCTGGCCCAGAGAGATGACGTCAGCTCCCAGCTGCAGGAGGTGAACCGCGCCAACAGCCGGCTCCTGGAGCAGCTGACTGAACTGGGCCAAGAGAAGGACAAACTCCAGCAGGAGCTGGAGGAGACCAGGAAGACGGCGGACAAGCGCCAGGCCATGCTGGACGAGCTGGCCATCGACGTGGCGCAGGAGAAGTCGCGGCACAAGGAGGAGCTGAGCGACGTGCGGCTGCAGCACGAGAAGGAGGTGCTGGGCGGGCGGGCGCGCTACGAGAAGGAGCTGCGCGGCCTGCACGAGGACAAGAACCGCACCGAGGAGGAGATCCGCTCACAGCTCCGCAACGAGAAGGCCCGCACTCGGGAGCTGGAGAGCCTACAGCAGACGGTGGAGAAGCTGCAGGCTCAAATCCAGTCCATGGAGGGCACCAGGGATGGTTCGAGCGCAGACTCAAAGAGGCGGATGAGACGGCGGAGAAGAGTGCGCTGGAGCACCAGGAGCAAGTCCAGAAGCTGCAGCTGGAGCAGACCGCACAGCTTCAGGGGAAAATGGCGGAGATGGAAGCCCAGCAGCGGGCCACAGAAAATGCATTTCGGGAAGTACTGAAGGTCCAAGCCGAGACTGTGCTGGACCTACAAGCCCGACTGAAAGGGGTGAGTGAAGAGCTGGACTGTGTAAAGTGTGTTCCTGTCACCCAAGACGCTAGCACGCAGGTGGAGGTCTCGCAGCCAGCGGAACTGGGAGGACATGATGACCAGACCTTGGAGTGGGGACAATGGTCCTCAGTCCCACTCAGCCTGCCGGACCTTCCAGGAGCCTAGAGGAGCTATGGGGGACCATAGGGTTGAGGAAGGCCTCATAATTATGGCCGAGGTCTGTTTGAGCACCCAACCATCTCCTGATGTGGTGAGTCCATCCCCTCACTAAAAGTGAAAAGACTGAGAAGAAGAGTGGAAATCACTAAAACTCACGGGAAAAGAAACTCAGAAAAGAACGGAAGTAAAATTAAAAGGATTAACTGTAACAGCCATTTATGGAGCAGAGAGGCCAGAAGGACCGAGAAAGACAAAGGGAGAATTAACCGTGTGGTGAAGGGCATGTTTTCCCCAGTTACCCCACCTGACCCCCTGAAAGGAAAAGGGAGGTGGAGGAAAAGGCTGAAGCCTGGACACTGGATTCCGGAATGGCGTAACGTATACCGGAGGAGCCATGGAGGGCTGGTGAAGACCAGAGCAGGAGCGGTGACCGCTCCGTCCATGGAGCCCAGAGCCTGTACACACTGTTGGCCATTTTGTGGCAGAAAAGGTGAGCAACTTGCGTCACTCATTAATGTCTGCCAGACATTTTTTCAGGCAACCGGAGACTGGGGATTCTGGACGTTTGACCCAGGGGGGACACTTCCTGAGTGGACCTGGAGAGGGGGACCCTCCTGGTGGCCGCTGGACATAGGCCGCTCGGCCCTCCCCGAGGTCAGAGCTGAGGAGGAGGGTGTGTGGCAGCCCGAAGGGTTGCACCACAAAATGGCTGCCTGGCCTCCAACACATGGCAGCCATTTTCACTACATTTCCCAGCATGCCACCGCAACACCTGAACCAAGTCAGGCAATGGAGATAACAAACAGCTGAAAGCCATTTCAAAGGCCTATTTAAAGGGCTGATGCCCATTGTTCTTGGAAAGGAGTAGGAACGAGTTGTGAAAGGAGTTGCTGTGCGAGTTTGTTGAGTAAATACCTGTGAAGTCATTGACCAGCCAGGATTTACAAGAGAGTTTTTTTGAGAGTTTTTTGAGAGAGTTTTTTTGAAAGTTTTTTTGAAAGAGAGTGTTGGGGAATTGTTTGTTGGAAATTGGATTGGATTGATTCGGATTTGGAACGGACATCGACAAAGAGACAAGGATTGTGGACTTTGTGTTCGTATGCCCCAAAAGACCCCACCCTGCGTTTTGTGTTGTTTGTTTAATAAATCATCATTTCTGCTGATATTACTGCCTCCTCAGTGTTATTGCACTTGCCTACGCCCTCTGAAAGGTCAGTGAGTGTCGCCCAACCCTTGGGGACGCCCTAACTGAACAACAGTACGAAACGCGGTGACGGGCGCCTCCGCACGGCGCATGCTCTGCTGCGACGACACTGTTTGTACGCCTGTCTGCATCTCGGTTAACCTTTTGTTCGGTTCACTTTTTGTTACTTTTTGTGTCCACTATTGTGTCGATTAGTCTAGTCAACGTAGTCTTGTCTGTCGCTATGATTGAACTCCACGATAACTACGTGCTACTACCGGAGGTCGCGGCAATAATGTACTCACCTACACCCGGGAAGATCTGCTGCAATTGCAGTCTTCCATGCTCTGCAGGATCAAACCATCCATTGTCCTACCGGCAGAAATCCGACCGAGGAAAAGAAGGAAGCGGGGAGGGTGC
>JAINUG010002181.1:0-12994 GCA_029706075.1 Aldrovandia affinis
CCAATGGCTTGGTTTTTCTGAAACAGAATTTTTTTAAATAAATTTGCCTCCAAGCCTTGAATAGGCAAATGACAAAGTTTTTACTGAGACAGTAAAGTGCGTAGGGAGGTTCTATACTAACAGACTTGAATAGGCCAATTGCAAAAAAATTCAAAGACTGTACAAGTGAATTGAAAAAACATAGCCTCAATTTGGTGAAAAAGGCCAATGGCAAATTTTCTTCTAAGACTGAACAAGTGAATTGAAAAAAGAGTCTCAAATTGGTGAAAAGGCCAATGGCTTGGTTTTTTCTGAAACAGAATTTTTTTAAATAAATTTGCCTCCAAGCCTTGAATAGGCAAATGACAAAGTTTTTACTGAGACAGTAAAGTGCGTAGGGAGGTTCTATACTAACAGACTTGAATAGGCCAATTGCAAAAAAATTCAAAGACTGTACAAGTGAATTGAAAAACATAGCCTCAATTTGGTGAAAAAGGCCAATGGCAAATTTTCTTCTAAGACTGAACAAGTGAATTGAAAAAAGAGTCTCAAATTGGTGAAAAGGCCAATGGCTTGGTTTTTCTGAAACAGAATTTTTAAAATAAATTTGCCTCCAAGCCTTGAATAGGCAAATGACAAAGTTTTTACTGAGACAGTAAAGTGCGTAGGGAGGTTCTATACTAACAGACTTGAATAGGCCAATTGCAAAAAAATTCAAAGACTGTACAAGTGAATTGAAAAAACATAGCCTCAATTTGGTGAAAAAGGCCAATGGCAAATTTTCTTCTAAGACTGAACAAGTGAATTGAAAAAAGAGTCTCAAATTGGTGAAAAGGCCAATGGCTTGGTTTTTCTGAAACAGAATTTTTTAAATAAATTTGCCTCCAAGCCTTGAATAGGCAAATGACAAAGTTTTTACTGAGACAGTAAAGTGCGTAGGGAGGTTCTATACTAACAGACTTGAATAGGCCAATTGCAAAAAAATTCAAAGACTGTACAAGTGAATTGAAAAACATAGCCTCAATTTGGTGAAAAAGGCCAATGGCAAATTTTCTTCTAAGACTGAACAAGTGAATTTGAAAAAGAGTCTCAAATTGGTGAAAAGGCCAATGGCTTGGTTTTTCTGAAACAGAATTTTTAAAATAAATTTGCCTCCAAGCCTTGAATAGGCAAATGACAAAGTTTTTACTGAGACAGTAAAGTGCGTAGGGAGGTTCTATACTAACAGACTTGAATAGGCCAATTGCAAAAAAATTCAAAGACTGTACAAGTGAATTGAAAAAACATAGCCTCAATTTGGTGAAAAAGGCCAATGGCAAATTTTCTTCTAAGACTGAACAAGTGAATTGAAAAAAGAGTCTCAAATTGGTGAAAAGGCCAATGGCTTGGTTTTTCTGAAACAGAATTTTTTTAAATAAATTTGCCTCCAAGCCTTGAATAGGCAAATGACAAAGTTTTTACTGAGACAGTAAAGTGCGTAGGGAGGTTCTATACTAACAGACTTGAATAGGCCAATTGCAAAAAAATTCAAAGACTGTACAAGTGAATTGAAAAAACATAGCCTCAATTTGGTGAAAAAGGCCAATGGCAAATTTTCTTCTAAGACTGAACAAGTGAATTGAAAAAAGAGTCTCAAATTGGTGAAAAGGCCAATGGCTTGGTTTTTCTGAAACAGAATTTTTTAAAATAAATTTGCCTCCAAGCCTTGAATAGGCAAATGACAAAGTTTTTACTGAGACAGTAAAGTGCGTAGGGAGGTTCTATACTAACAGACTTGAATAGGCCAATTGCAAAAAAATTCAAAGACTGTACAAGTGAATTGAAAAAACATAGCCTCAATTTGGTGAAAAAGGCCAATGGCAAATTTTCTTCTAAGACTGAACAAGTGAATTGAAAAAAGAGTCTCAAATTGGTGAAAAGGCCAATGGCTTGGTTTTTCTGAAACAGAATTTTTTAAATAAATTTGCCTCCAAGCCTTGAATAGGCAAATGACAAAGTTTTTACTGAGACAGTAAAGTGCGTAGGAGGTTCTATACTAACAGACTTGAATAGGCCAATTGCAAAAAAATTCAAAGACTGTACAAGTGAATTGAAAAACATAGCCTCAATTTGGTGAAAAAGGCCAATGGCAAATTTTCTTCTAAGACTGAACAAGTGAATTGAAAAAAGAGTCTCAAATTGGTGAAAAGGCCAATGGCTTGGTTTTTCTGAAACAGAATTTTTTAAATAAATTTGCCTCCAAGCCTTGAATAGGCAAATGACAAAGTTTTTACTGAGACAGTAAAGTGCGTAGGGAGGTTCTATACTAACAGACTTGAATAGGCCAATTGCAAAAAAATTCAAAGACTGTACAAGTGAATTGAAAAACATAGCCTCAATTTGGTGAAAAAGGCCAATGGCAAATTTTCTTCTAAGACTGAACAAGTGAATTGAAAAAGAGTCTCAAATTGGTGAAAAGGCCAATGGCTTGGTTTTTCTGAAACAGAATTTTTTAAATAAATTTGCCTCCAAGCCTTGAATAGGCAAATGACAAAGTTTTTACTGAGACAGTAAAGTGCGTAGGGAGGTTCTATACTAACAGACTTGAATAGGCCAATTGCAAAAAATTCAAAGACTGTACAAGTGAATTGAAAAACATAGCCTCAATTTGGTGAAAAAGGCCAATGGCAAATTTTCTTCTAAGACTGAACAAGTGAATTGAAAAAAGAGTCTCAAATTGGTGAAAAGGCCAATGGCTTGGTTTTTCTGAAACAGAATTTTTTAAATAAATTTGCCTCCAAGCCTTGAATAGCAAATGACAAAGTTTTTACTGAGACAGTAAAGTGCGTAGGGAGGTTCTATACTAACAGACTTGAATAGGCCAATTGCAAAAAAATTCAAAGACTGTACAAGTGAATTGAAAAACATAGCCTCAATTTGGTGAAAAAGGCCAATGGCAAATTTTCTTCTAAGACTGAACAAGTGAATTGAAAAAAGAGTCTCAAATTGGTGAAAAGGCCAATGGCTTGGTTTTTCTGAAACAGAATTTTTTTAAATAAATTTGCCTCCAAGCCTTGAATAGGCAAATGACAAAGTTTTTACTGAGACAGTAAAGTGCGTAGGGAGGTTCTATACTAACAGACTTGAATAGGCCAATTGCAAAAAAATTCAAAGACTGTACAAGTGAATTGAAAAACATAGCCTCAATTTGGTGAAAAAGGCCAATGGCAAATTTTCTTCTAAGACTGAACAAGTGAATTGAAAAAGAGTCTCAAATTGGTGAAAAGGCCAATGGCTTGGTTTTTCTGAAACAGAATTTTTTTTAAATAAATTTGCCTCCAAGCCTTGAATAGGCAAATGACAAAGTTTTTACTGAGACAGTAAAGTGCGTAGGGAGGTTCTATACTAACAGACTTGAATAGGCCAATTGCAAAAAAATTCAAAGACTGTACAAGTGAATTGAAAAACATAGCCTCAATTTGGTGAAAAAGGCCAATGGCAAATTTTCTTCTAAGACTGAACAAGTGAATTGAAAAAGAGTCTCAAATTGGTGAAAAGGCCAATGGCTTGGTTTTTCTGAAACAGAATTTTTTAAAATAAATTTGCCTCCAAGCCTTGAATAGGCAAATGACAAAGTTTTTACTGAGACAGTAAAGTGCGTAGGGAGGTTCTATACTAACAGACTTGAATAGGCCAATTGCAAAAAAATTCAAAGACTGTACAAGTGAATTGAAAAACATAGCCTCAATTTGGTGAAAAAGGCCAATGGCAAATTTTCTTCTAAGACTGAACAAGTGAATTGAAAAAGAGTCTCAAATTGGTGAAAAGGCCAATGGCTTGGTTTTTCTGAAACAGAATTTTTAAAATAAATTTGCCTCCAAGCCTTGAATAGGCAAATGACAAAGTTTTTACTGAGACAGTAAAGTGCGTAGGGAGGTTCTATACTAACAGACTTGAATAGGCCAATTGCAAAAAAATTCAAAGACTGTACAAGTGAATTGAAAAACATAGCCTCAATTTGGTGAAAAAGGCCAATGGCAAATTTTCTTCTAAGACTGAACAAGTGAATTGAAAAAAGAGTCTCAAATTGGTGAAAAGGCCAATGGCTTGGTTTTTCTGAAACAGAATTTTTTTAAATAAATTTGCCTCCAAGCCTTGAATAGGCAAATGACAAAGTTTTTACTGAGACAGTAAAGTGCGTAGGGAGGTTCTATACTAACAGACTTGAATAGGCCAATTGCAAAAAAATTCAAAGACTGTACAAGTGAATTGAAAAACATAGCCTCAATTTGGTGAAAAAGGCCAATGGCAAATTTTCTTCTAAGACTGAACAAGTGAATTGAAAAAGAGTCTCAAATTGGTGAAAAGGCCAATGGCTTGGTTTTTCTGAAACAGATTTTTTTAAATAAATTTGCCTCCAAGCCTTGAATAGGCAAATGACAAAGTTTTTACTGAGACAGTAAAGTGCGTAGGGAGGTTCTATACTAACAGACTTGAATAGGCCAATTGCAAAAAAAATTCAAAGACTGTACAAGTGAATTGAAAAACATAGCCTCAATTTGGTGAAAAAGGCCAATGGCAAATTTTCTTCTAAGACTGAACAAGTGAATTGAAAAAAGAGTCTCAAATTGGTGAAAAGGCCAATGGCTTGGTTTTTCTGAAACAGAATTTTTTAAATAAATTTGCCTCCAAGCCTTGAATAGGCAAATGACAAAGTTTTTACTGAGACAGTAAAGTGCGTAGGGAGGTTCTATACTAACAGACTTGAATAGGCCAATTGCAAAAAAATTCAAAGACTGTACAAGTGAATTGAAAAACATAGCCTCAATTTGGTGAAAAAGGCCAATGGCAAATTTTCTTCTAAGACTGAACAAGTGAATTTGAAAAAGAGTCTCAAATTGGTGAAAAGGCCAATGGCTTGGTTTTTCTGAAACAGAATTTTTTAAAATAAATTTGCCTCCAAGCCTTGAATAGCAAATGACAAAGTTTTTACTGAGACAGTAAAGTGCGTAGGGAGGTTCTATACTAACAGACTTGAATAGGCCAATTGCAAAAAAAATTCAAAGACTGTACAAGTGAATTGAAAAACATAGCCTCAATTTGGTGAAAAAGGCCAATGGCAAATTTTCTTCTAAGACTGAACAAGTGAATTGAAAAAGAGTCTCAAATTGGTGAAAAGGCCAATGGCTTGGTTTTTCTGAAACAGAATTTTTTTAAATAAATTTGCCTCCAAGCCTTGAATAGGCAAATGACAAAGTTTTTACTGAGACAGTAAAGTGCGTAGGGGAGGTTCTATACTAACAGACTTGAATAGGCCAATTGCAAAAAAATTCAAAGACTGTACAAGTGAATTGAAAAACATAGCCTCAATTTGGTGAAAAAGGCCAATGGCAAATTTTCTTCTAAGACTGAACAAGTGAATTGAAAAAAGAGTCTCAAATTGGTGAAAAGGCCAATGGCTTGGTTTTTCTGAAACAGAATTTTTAAAATAAATTTGCCTCCAAGCCTTGAATAGGCAAATGACAAAGTTTTTACTGAGACAGTAAAGTGCGTAGGGAGGTTCTATACTAACAGACTTGAATAGGCCAATTGCAAAAAATTCAAAGACTGTACAAGTGAATTGAAAAACATAGCCTCAATTTGGTGAAAAAGGCCAATGGCAAATTTTCTTCTAAGACTGAACAAGTGAATTGAAAAAAGAGTCTCAAATTGGTGAAAAGGCCAATGGCTTGGTTTTTCTGAAACAGAATTTTTTTAAATAAATTTGCCTCCAAGCCTTGAATAGGCAAATGACAAAGTTTTTACTGAGACAGTAAAGCGTAGGGAGGTTCTATACTAACAGACTTGAATAGGCCAATTGCAAAAAAATTCAAAGACTGTACAAGTGAATTGAAAAACATAGCCTCAATTTGGTGAAAAAGGCCAATGGCAAATTTTCTTCTAAGACTGAACAAGTGAATTGAAAAAGAGTCTCAAATTGGTGAAAAGGCCAATGGCTTGGTTTTTCTGAAAACAATTTTTTTAAATAAATTTGCCTCCAAGCCTTGAATAGGCAAATGACAAAGTTTTTACTGAGACAGTAAAGTGCGTAGGGAGGTTCTATACTAACAGACTTGAATAGGCCAATTGCAAAAAAATTCAAAGACTGTACAAGTGAATTGAAAAACATAGCCTCAATTTGGTGAAAAAGGCCAATGGCAAATTTTCTTCTAAGACTGAACAAGTGAATTGAAAAAAGAGTCTCAAATTGGTGAAAAGGCCAATGGCTTGGTTTTTCTGAAACAGAATTTTTAAATAAATTTGCCTCCAAGCCTTGAATAGGCAAATGACAAAGTTTTTACTGAGACAGTAAAGTGCGTAGGGAGGTTCTATACTAACAGACTTGAATAGGCCAATTGCAAAAAAAAAATTCAAAGACTGTACAAGTGAATTGAAAAACATAGCCTCAATTTGGTGAAAAAGGCCAATGGCAAATTTTCTTCTAAGACTGAACAAGTGAATTGAAAAAAGAGTCTCAAATTGGTGAAAAGGCCAATGGCTTGGTTTTTCTGAAACAGAATTTTTTTAAATAAATTTGCCTCCAAGCCTTGAATAGGCAAATGACAAAGTTTTTACTGAGACAGTAAAGTGCGTAGGGAGGTTCTATACTAACAGACTTGAATAGGCCAATTGCAAAAAAATTCAAAGACTGTACAAGTGAATTGAAAAACATAGCCTCAATTTGGTGAAAAAGGCCAATGGCAAATTTTCTTCTAAGACTGAACAAGTGAATTGAAAAAGAGTCTCAAATTGGTGAAAAGGCCAATGGCTTGGTTTTTCTGAAACAGAATTTTTTTAAATAAATTTGCCTCCAAGCCTTGAATAGGCAAATGACAAAGTTTTTACTGAGACAGTAAAGCGTAGTAGGAGGTTCTATACTAACAGACTTGAATAGGCCAATTGCAAAAAAATTCAAAGACTGTACAAGTGAATTGAAAAACATAGCCTCAATTTGGTGAAAAAGGCCAATGGCAAATTTTCTTCTAAGACTGAACAAGTGAATTGAAAAAAGAGTCTCAAATTGGTGAAAAGGCCAATGGCTTGGTTTTTCTGAAACAGAATTTTTTAAATAAATTTGCCTCCAAGCCTTGAATAGGCAAATGACAAAGTTTTTACTGAGACAGTAAAGTGTAGGGAGGTTCTATACTAACAGACTTGAATAGGCCAATTGCAAAAAAATTCAAAGACTGTACAAGTGAATTGAAAAACATAGCCTCAATTTGGTGAAAAAGGCCAATGGCAAATTTTCTTCTAAGACTGAACAAGTGAATTGAAAAAAAGAGTCTCAAATTGGTGAAAAGGCCAATGGCTTGGTTTTTTGAAACAGAATTTTTTTAAATAAATTTGCCTCCAAGCCTTGAATAGGCAAATGACAAAGTTTTTACTGAGACAGTAAAGTGCGTAGGGAGGTTCTATACTAACAGACTTGAATAGGCCAATTGCAAAAAAATTCAAAGACTGTACAAGTGAATTGAAAAACATAGCCTCAATTTGGTGAAAAAGGCCAATGGCAAATTTTCTTCTAAGACTGAACAAGTGAATTGAAAAAAGAGTCTCAAATTGGTGAAAAGGCCAATGGCTTGGTTTTTCTGAAACAGAATTTTTTAAATAAATTTGCCTCCAAGCCTTGAATAGCAAATGACAAAGTTTTTACTGAGACAGTAAAGTGCGTAGGGAGGTTCTATACTAACAGACTTGAATAGGCCAATTGCAAAAAAAAATTCAAAGACTGTACAAGTGAATTGAAAAACATAGCCTCAATTTGGTGAAAAAGGCCAATGGCAAATTTTCTTCTAAGACTGAACAAGTGAATTGAAAAAAGAGTCTCAAATTGGTGAAAAGGCCAATGGCTTGGTTTTTCTGAAACAGAATTTTTTTAAATAAATTTGCCTCCAAGCCTTGAATAGGCAAATGACAAAGTTTTTACTGAGACAGTAAAGTGCGTAGGGAGGTTCTATACTAACAGACTTGAATAGGCCAATTGCAAAAAAATTCAAAGACTGTACAAGTGAATTGAAAAACATAGCCTCAATTTGGTGAAAAAGGCCAATGGCAAATTTTCTTCTAAGACTGAACAAGTGAATTGAAAAAGAGTCTCAAATTGGTGAAAAGGCCAATGGCTTGGTTTTTCTGAAACAGAATTTTTTTAAATAAATTTGCCTCCAAGCCTTGAATAGGCAAATGACAAAGTTTTTACTGAGACAGTAAAGTGCGTAGGGAGGTTCTATACTAACAGACTTGAATAGGCCAATTGCAAAAAAATTCAAAGACTGTACAAGTGAATTGAAAAACATAGCCTCAATTTGGTGAAAAAGGCCAATGGCAAATTTTCTTCTAAGACTGAACAAGTGAATTGAAAAAAGAGTCTCAAATTGGTGAAAAGGCCAATGGCTTGGTTTTTCTGAAACAGAATTTTTTAAATAAATTTGCCTCCAAGCCTTGAATAGGCAAATGACAAAGTTTTTACTGAGACAGTAAAGTGCGTAGGAGGTTCTATACTAACAGACTTGAATAGGCCAATTGCAAAAAAAATTCAAAGACTGTACAAGTGAATTGAAAAACATAGCCTCAATTTGGTGAAAAAGGCCAATGGCAAATTTTCTTCTAAGACTGAACAAGTGAATTGAAAAAAGAGTCTCAAATTGGTGAAAAGGCCAATGGCTTGGTTTTTCTGAAACAGAATTTTTTTAAATAAATTTGCCTCCAAGCCTTGAATAGGCAAATGACAAAGTTTTTACTGAGACAGTAAAGTGCGTAGGGAGGTTCTATACTAACAGACTTGAATAGGCCAATTGCAAAAAAAATTCAAAGACTGTACAAGTGAATTGAAAAACATAGCCTCAATTTGGTGAAAAAGGCCAATGGCAAATTTTCTTCTAAGACTGAACAAGTGAATTGAAAAAGAGTCTCAAATTGGTGAAAAGGCCAATGGCTTGGTTTTTCTGAAACAGAATTTTTTAAATAAATTTGCCTCCAAGCCTTGAATAGGCAAATGACAAAGTTTTTACTGAGACAGTAAAGTGCGTAGGGAGGTTCTATACTAACAGACTTGAATAGGCCAATTGCAAAAAAATTCAAAGACTGTACAAGTGAATTGAAAAACATAGCCTCAATTTGGTGAAAAAGGCCAATGGCAAATTTTCTTCTAAGACTGAACAAGTGAATTGAAAAAAGAGTCTCAAATTGGTGAAAAGGCCAATGGCTTGGTTTTTCTGAAACAGAATTTTTTTAAATAAATTTGCCTCCAAGCCTTGAATAGCAAATGACAAAGTTTTTACTGAGACAGTAAAGTGCGTAGGGAGGTTCTATACTAACAGACTTGAATAGGCCAATTGCAAAAAAATTCAAAGACTGTACAAGTGAATTGAAAAACATAGCCTCAATTTGGTGAAAAAGGCCAATGGCAAATTTTCTTCTAAGACTGAACAAGTGAATTGAAAAAAGAGTCTCAAATTGGTGAAAAGGCCAATGGCTTGGTTTTTCTGAAACAGAATTTTTAAAATAAATTTGCCTCCAAGCCTTGAATAGGCAAATGACAAAGTTTTTACTGAGACAGTAAAGTGCGTAGGAGGTTCTATACTAACAGACTTGAATAGGCCAATTGCAAAAAAATTCAAAGACTGTACAAGTGAATTGAAAAACATAGCCTCAATTTGGTGAAAAAGGCCAATGGCAAATTTTCTTCTAAGACTGAACAAGTGAATTGAAAAAGAGTCTCAAATTGGTGAAAAGGCCAATGGCTTGGTTTTTCTGAAACAGAATTTTTTTAAATAAATTTGCCTCCAAGCCTTGAATAGGCAAATGACAAAGTTTTTACTGAGACAGTAAAGTGCGTAGGGAGGTTCTATACTAACAGACTTGAATAGGCCAATTGCAAAAAAAAAATTCAAAGACTGTACAAGTGAATTGAAAAACATAGCCTCAATTTGGTGAAAAAGGCCAATGGCAAATTTTCTTCTAAGACTGAACAAGTGAATTGAAAAAAGAGTCTCAAATTGGTGAAAAGGCCAATGGCTTGGTTTTTCTGAAACAGAATTTTTTAAATAAATTTGCCTCCAAGCCTTGAATAGGCAAATGACAAAGTTTTTACTGAGACAGTAAAGTGCGTAGGGAGGTTCTATACTAACAGACTTGAATAGGCCAATTGCAAAAAAATTCAAAGACTGTACAAGTGAATTGAAAAACATAGCCTCAATTTGGTGAAAAAGGCCAATGGCAAATTTTCTTCTAAGACTGAACAAGTGAATTGAAAAAGAGTCTCAAATTGGTGAAAAGGCCAATGGCTTGGTTTTTCTGAAACAGAATTTTTTTAAATAAATTTGCCTCCAAGCCTTGAATAGGCAAATGACAAAGTTTTTACTGAGACAGTAAAGTGCGTAGGGAGGTTCTATACTAACAGACTTGAATAGGCCAATTGCAAAAAAATTCAAAGACTGTACAAGTGAATTGAAAAAACATAGCCTCAATTTGGTGAAAAAGGCCAATGGCAAATTTTCTTCTAAGACTGAACAAGTGAATTGAAAAAAGATTCTCAAATTGGTGAAAAGGCCAATGGCTTGGTTTTTCTGAAACAGAATTTTTAAAATAAATTTGCCTCCAAGCCTTGAATAGGCAAATGACAAAGTTTTTACTGAGACAGTAAAGTGCGTAGGGAGGTTCTATACTAACAGACTTGAATAGGCCAATTGCAAAAAAATTCAAAGACTGTACAAGTGAATTGAAAAACATAGCCTCAATTTGGTGAAAAAGGCCAATGGCAAATTTTCTTCTAAGACTGAACAAGTGAATTGAAAAAGAGTCTCAAATTGGTGAAAAGGCCAATGGCTTGGTTTTTCTGAAACAGAATTTTTTTAAATAAATTTGCCTCCAAGCCTTGAATAGGCAAATGACAAAGTTTTTACTGAGACAGTAAAGTGCGTAGGGAGGTTCTATACTAACAGACTTGAATAGGCCAATTGCAAAAAAATTCAAAGACTGTACAAGTGAATTGAAAAACATAGCCTCAATTTGGTGAAAAAGGCCAATGGCAAATTTTTTTCTAAGACTGAACAAGTGAATTGAAAAAAGAGTCTCAAATTGGTGAAAAGGCCAATGGCTTGGTTTTTCTGAAACAGAATTTTTTTAAATAAATTTGCCTCCAAGCCTTGAATAGGCAAATGACAAAGTTTTTACTGAGACAGTAAAGTGCGTAGGAGGTTCTATACTAACAGACTTGAATAGGCCAATTGCAAAAAAATTCAAAGACTGTACAAGTGAATTGAAAAACATAGCCTCAATTTGGTGAAAAAGGCCAATGGCAAATTTTCTTCTAAGACTGAACAAGTGAATTGAAAAAGAGTCTCAAATTGGTGAAAAGGCCAATGGCTTGGTTTTTCTGAAACAGAATTTTTTTAAATAAATTTGCCTCCAAGCCTTGAATAGGCAAATGACAAAGTTTTTACTGAGACAGTAAAGTGCGTAGGAGGTTCTATACTAACAGACTTGAATAGGCCAATTGCAAAAAAAATTCAAAGACTGTACAAGTGAATTGAAAAACATAGCCTCAATTTGGTGAAAAAGGCCAATGGCAAATTTTCTTCTAAGACTGAACAAGTGAATTGAAAAAAGAGTCTCAAATTGGTGAAAAGGCCAATGGCTTGGTTTTTCTGAAACAGAATTTTTTTAAATAAATTTGCCTCCAAGCCTTGAATAGGCAAATGACAAAGTTTTTACTGAGACAGTAAAGTGCGTAGGGAGGTTCTATACTAACAGACTTGAATAGGCCAATTGCAAAAAAAATTCAAAGACTGTACAAGTGAATTGAAAAACATAGCCTCAATTTGGTGAAAAAGGCCAATGGCAAATTTTCTTCTAAGACTGAACAAGTGAATTGAAAAAAGAGTCTCAAATTGGTGAAAAGGCCAATGGCTTGGTTTTTCTGAAACAGAATTTTTAAAAATAAATTTGCCTCCAAGCCTTGAATAGGCAAATGACAAAGTTTTTACTGAGACAGTAAAGTGCGTAGGGAGGTTCTATACTAACAGACTTGAATAGGCCAATTGCAAAAAAATTCAAAGACTGTACAAGTGAATTGAAAAACATAGCCTCAATTTGGTGAAAAAGGCCAATGGCAAATTTTCTTCTAAGACTGAACAAGTGAATTGAAAAAGAGTCTCAAATTGGTGAAAAGGCCAATGGCTTTGTTTTTCTGAAACAGAATTTTTTAAATAAATTTGCCTCCAAGCCTTGAATAGGCAAATGACAAAGTTTTTACTGAGACAGTAAAGTGCGTAGGGAGGTTCTATACTAACAGACTTGAATAGGCCAATTGCAATAAAAATTCAAAGACTGTACAAGTGAATTGAAAAAACATAGCCTCAATTTGGTGAAAAAGGCCAATGGCAAATTTTCTTCTAAGACTGAACAAGTGAATTGAAAAAAGAGTCTCAAATTGGAAAAGGCCAATGGCTTGGTTTTTCTGAAACAGAATTTTTTAAAATAAATTTGCCTCCAAGCCTTGAATAGGCAAATGACAAAGTTTTTACTGAGACAGTAAAGTGCGTAGGGAGGTTCTATACTAACAGACTTGAATAGGCCAATTGCAAACAAAATTCAAAGACTGTACAAGTGAATTGAAAAAACATAGCCTCAATTTGGTGAAAAAGGCCAATGGCAAATTTTCTTCTAAGACTGAACAAGTGAATTGAAAAAAGAGTCTCAAATTGGTGAAAAGGCCAATGGCTTGGTTTTTTCTGAAACAGAATTTTTAAATAAATTTGCCTCCAAGCCTTGAATAGGCAAATGACAAAGTTTTTACTGAGACAGTAAAGTGCGTAGGGAGGTTCTATACTAACAGACTTGAATAGGCCAATTGCAAACAAAATTCAAAGACTGTACAAGTGAATTCTAAGACTGAACAAGTGAATTGAAAAAAGAGTCTCAAATTGGTGAAAAGGCCAATGGCTTGGTTTTTCTGAAACAGAATTTTTAAAATAAATTTGCCTCCAAGCCTTGAATA
>JAINUG010002182.1:0-12987 GCA_029706075.1 Aldrovandia affinis
AATCACATTATATGAATTTTAAACATTTATTTGTGTTTTATTGAGGAAAATAAGTATTTCACCCCCTAGCAAAACAGCAAGAATTCTGGCTCCCACAGACCGGTTATGTGACCAGGAGGCACACAGATTAGTCCTCTTACTTAATTAGTACTCCTAATTAAGTACTCGTTACCTGTATAAAAGACAACTGTCCACAGAATCAATCAATGAATCAGATTCCAACCTCTCCACAATGGGCAAGACCAAAGAATTGTCTAAGGACATCAGGGACAAAATTGTAGACCTGCACAAGACTGGAATGGGCTACAAGACCATTGGCAAGCAGCTTGGTGAGAAGGAGTCAACTGTTGGTGCGATAATTAGAAAATGGAAGAAACACCAATTGACCATCAATCTCCCTCGGTCTGGGGCTCCACGCAAGATCTCACTCGTGGAGTGAACCTGATCATGAGAAAGGTGAGGGAACAACCCAGAACTACACGGCTGGAGCTTGTTGATGATCTCAAGGCAGCTGGGACCACAGTAACCAAGATGACCATTGGTAACACACTACGCTGTAATGGATTGAAATCCTGTAGTGCCCGCAAGGTCCCCCTGCTCAAGAAGGCACATGTACAGGCCCGTCTGAAGTTTGCCAATGAGCACCTGGATGATTCAGAGGAGGCTTGGGAGAAAGTGCTGTGGTCAGATGAGACTAAAATCGAGCTCTTTGGCATCAACTCGACTGCCGTGTTTGGAGGAAGAAAAAGCTGCCTTGGACCCCAAGAACACCATCCCCACCGTCAAGCATGGCGGTGGAAACATTATGCTTTGGGGCTGTTTCTCTGCTAAGGGGACAGGACGACTTCACCGGATCGAGGGGAGGATGAATGGGGCCATCTACCGGGAAATCTTGGGTGAGAACCTCCTTCCCTCAGCCAGAACACTGAAAATGGATTTCTAAGGATTTGGAGAGGATCTGCAAAAGAGGAGTGGGCCAAAATCCCTCCTGGGATCTGCGCAAACTTGGTGACCAACTACAAGAAACGTCTGACCGCTGTGCTTGCCAACAAGGGTTTCTCCACCAAGTACTGAGTCATGTTTTGCTAGGGGTGAAATACTTATTTTCCTCAATAAAACACAAATAAATGTTTAAAATTCATATAATGTGATTTTCTGGGATTTTTTGAAATATTCTGTCTCTCACTGTTAAGATGAACCTACCATGAAAATTATAGACCGTTCCTTTCTTTGTAAGGGGGCAAACTCACAAAATCAGCAGGGGGTGAAATACTTATTTTCCCCACTGTATATTACCTAAAACCAGGGCAACAAAATCGCTTAGCCCTGAACGTTACCTATTAAGTAGCAATCAAGTAATTTTGAAAACATCTCACTTACAACGTATCAACGTAATACAGCAAGCAGTCGAAATCACACGACCGTAAAGCTAATGAACCTAATAGCAGCTTGCAAAAGAACGTCTGGACAGTACACCAGACACGTGAGACAATAACTTTAACACTGCGAATACAACACAGCACAAAGCACCCTCAATACGAGGATTAAACGCTACAAGCAACCATAACGGTAGTAAAACATGTAGGGTTAGAAATACAAAAAATGTAGCAGCGATTTAGCTACACAACAGGCAGTCATGTATACCAAATAGGGGGAAAAACTGCCTCAAACGCGCACATCCACAGATGCCAACGCTATTAAACTGTATTACTTGCATGCACTGGAAATTACCAAAACAGCGCTAAACACAGCAATCAATGATAACCATTTGTACTGGAAAACGAGTCGTCTTATACAACTAGTAAATACAAACTAGAAGAAAATAGCTCTCTCCATGCTACTGCCTCTCAGAGCTAATTTAGAATGGGCAGAACAGGTATGATGATAGGCCGGGCCAATGAAGATTTATCATGAGCTGAACAATTTCCACAATGTCAAAATCCCACCTAACCCCAAGTTCTCTCTACTTACTGAAATGAGAGATCTAAATAAATTCAAAAAACCTCTCTAGTCTTCAGTGTCGTACCAGGTTCGAGGCGGACTTTAAACGCTGAACTCGTGAGCGCTGACAGCGAACCAATTAACGAATTCACCGCAGGACTCCGAAGCGTACCCCCACCTAGAATTAACACCAAAACAAACAGGTAAAATAATAAAGTGGCAAGACCCGCAGGTCAAACCCGTCGACTAACTAACTGGGGTTAGATTAAACGAGATAGATGGAATACTTAAGTGACACTAAACAATAAAACAGTCCAAGCTCACGTAACAAGACCTAATTAGCCCAACTCACCGCGCACAGCTGTTCATGCCCAAGGATTCCTTTTTTTTTTAGAAAAAGGCAAAACGGCATGCATCCACCAAACTCAAGAATACAAACGCGACTCTAAAAACGGTTATCAAAACGCACAATGCAGCAAACAAACTGCATATGCAAGGGTTTTAGGAATACCTTGAAAACCCAATCCAGCTCCCGGACGAGCGCCCAATTTGTTACGGTTAGCTCTCCCTCGGAACCAAACCATAACAAAAAGCAGAAAACAATTGGGGTAAGGTGCAACAATCTTTTATTGTCTAGGGATAATAATAATAATACACCATCTGCGTATATAAGGGGAGCCAAAAACAAGAGTTGGTTGGAGCAGCCAGGCCACAGATTAGAATTTCCAAAAGGAATGCGGAAGCTCTAGGTTGGATCCAAACTCCTTTATGAAAGCCTCCTCCCAGGTGCGCTCAATCAACTGATTAGACCTGGGAGGAGCAAAAGAGAGCAAACAGAAAAAGAAATAACGGCCAAGGGCCGTAACAACATCTCTTAATAACACATCTCTTAATAAAACATCTCTTAATAACACATCTCTTAATAACACATCTCTCAATATCACATCTCTCAATATCACATCTCTTAATAACACATCTCTCAATATCACATCTCTCAATAACACATCTCTTAATAACACATCTCTCAATATCACATCTCTCAATAACACATCTCTCAATAACACATCTCTTAATAACACATCTCTTAATAACACATCTCTCAATAACACATCTCTCAATATCACATCTCTAACACAAATATCAAGTCTCTCAATATCACATCTCTTAATAACACATCTCTTAATAACACATCTCTCAATAACACATCTCTCAATAACATCTCTTAATAACACATCTCCCTATATCACATCTCTTAATATCACATCTCTTAATAACACATCTCTCAATAATACATCTCTTAATAACACATCTCTTAATATCACATCTCTTAATAACACATCTCTCAATATCACATCTCTTAATAACACATCTCAATATCACATCTCTCAATAACACATCTCTCAATAACAGATCTCTCGCAAGTGTAATCTGCTATCTGTAAAATGTCATTTACATTTTAATGGGAAAAAACGTCATGGTTTTGTTAACAGCGCAGTCAGGAGCGATTCATTTCCGTCCAGTGCAGCCCGTCAGATGTTTGTGGGGTGAGTTTCACATCGTTGGAGAAGAGGTTTGGGAAAGGCTCTCGTTCAAAGGGTGTGAAACAGAGGAGTAAAATGTTGAGTGCTTACCTTTGCTTTGATTCTGAAACTTACACTTTTGGGGGATTCTCTGTTTCAAATCATATCAAAAGCCTTGTTTCCACAGAAATGAACTTATTTCATAACTCACATTGTACAAGAAATGAAATGGAAAATGAAGTGAAAAAGGGCGAGGTGAAGGCACCCCATCGAAGGTCTTCAGTTCCCGTCATTATTTTCACGGGTGTGAGACATGACACTCTCGCACTGTTTCACTGTCTCACACATGAACATGCACAGGGGATGGCAGTGGCTCAGTGGTTAGCGACACAAGCTGGCAAGTGGAGGGTTGCTGGTTCAAATCCTAGCAAGGCCAAATAAAAATAATAATAATAATAAATTTAAAAAATGCCAGTTCACTTCCTGGGGCAGAAGTGCCGAAGTGCCCTTGAGCAAGGCACTGAACCCCTAAACTGCTCCAAGGACACCATACTATGGCTGACCCTGCGCTCGGATCTCTCTTAGGAGAGGTATGCGAGAAGACACATTCCAATGACCTTGTGCGTAACTTGTGTAACATGGTAATAAAGAATATTCTGTGGTCAATGAGGACCATTGCTTCCTCCTTCAGCAGTCAAAGAGGATGAAGTTGTGACGCTGGATCACACCGATCGAGCGATTCATCCATTAAACAATTCCAGCAACACGATTACAACAGCAGTGAAGCTCTGTGTGTGATCACTCAAGAAGACAACACAAACAAGCAATCTCTCAGTGGTGTTCAGTGGTGAGGAGAGATCGGGGTCTGGAGGGAAGATTAAACAGATTATGACAAACCACCCAGTCGATATGCAAACAGATGCCACAAATTATCACGTGTAACTAATATCGTGTTGATTATTAGTTTGAGACAAGTCACCAATCATTCCTATAATAGTTATTTAGCAAAGTGCAGCACGGTTATGTTTGACTCATTTGTTCTGTGCTCTTTCCCACTTTCATATTTGCGTTGTGTGCATAAACAGAAGCAGGGTTGGTGAAGTATTTGGGCTGGTAACACAGAGGCTGCGGGTTCAAAGGTGGAGCACTGCCGTTATGCCCTTGAGAAAGATACTTAAGGAAAATACGTTGCTGTATTAATTGATAATATATAATGCAACATAATGCTGTCTAAATAAATTAGTTGTAAGCCTGTACATAGTGTAGCTGGATAACTTTATCTCACTCCACTGCAGTTTGTTCCTCTGTCAATTCAATTCAATTTTCAATTCAATTCAATTCGCTTTATTGGCATGACAACAAGTTAATTTCATTGCCAAAGCTTGAAAAGGAACGGACGTCAACATGCAAACAATAAAAATGGTAACCAATAGCAATAAGAGCAGATAAAGTAAATTAATAGTAGCAAATTAGTGGTAGAAATATGTATGCCTGTGTGTTTGTGTGTGTGTGTGTGTGTGTGTGTGTGTGTGTGTGTGTGTGTGTGTGTGTGCATGCTCGCGCTTGTATATGAGTGTGTACACGTGAGCAGGTGCATGTGGGTGTATTCTGTCACTCACTGTTCCTCAGACCGTGGCAGGCAGCGATAATCTGTGCTGCTGGTTTAGGGCACTCTGTTCTCTCCCCCAATAATATCATTGGTTTTTCTTGGTCGGGGAGGTCTTTGAATGGTGGGAAAATCTGACTGAATTTAGGGAACAATATCTTTTAAATGTGTTTTATTTTTCATCTCTCTCTTTTCTCTCTCTCTCTCTCTCTCTCTCTCTCTCTCTGTGCCTATGATGACTGCCCTCATCCCACAGGGGTAGGGTTCGTCAAGCTACTGCTGAATTAGTTCCTCCCAACGACACACCAGGTGCCCACACAGGGTACCAGCTGTTCAGTGAGAGCAAGCTCTCTCCTGTAGTACTGTGTTGGCCTGCGGGGGGTATAATAGTCCATAGTCACTGGAAAAAGAAAAGGCGTGAAAAAAATCAATTTAACCCAAACACATGCTCTGTTTATTTGTCCCCAGTTCTTGGCCGTCGAAACCGACGACAAGAACCTGAAGAAGGAGGGTCCTGATGTTAGGTTCATAAAATTCAGAAGACCTACAAAGAACAGAACACTTGCACCAAATGAGAAAACAGAACATACAACCAATTTTCAACAGAGTTTATTCAACCAAATGCATTCGGGGTTCACCGCCTCCCTGCCAGGCAATGAACAAATCATTTCCGGGGAGAACACTTCTTTATACACAATAATTTAGACAAATGCTTTAGCCTCGCCCACACACCAGTAATCTTCCATCTCTGGGAGAACCTCTTAACTTTTGGCAAGGCACACTGCTCTGACCTCGACTGTGTGACTGACTAGCTCTCTGCAAAAACAGTCCTAAGAAACAGTACAAGTATGTGAAGTTATTCAGAAACAATTTTTAAACACAGAATTTCTCTATCAATCCCTCCTTTTTATGATTTTATCCCATATAGTCATAAAACATTTAGAATCTTTTCACATTTTGCGCGTAGCAAGTTTATTTCAATGCAGAAGCTTAAACATCTTTAAACAAGTTTTGCAAGGCCATGGCAGTATCATCATAGTCTGGAGGATCAATTATCTTTTCATTCCCAGAGTCAGATTGTCCTTCCTCAGACTCTAGGTTGTCATACTCATCAGTTTCCCTCTCCTCCAGGGCCAAAGCCTGATACGCTGGGGTATTTTGCATCATTTGGGTGATCATCATCAGTCATCAGGTCTTTTTTTTGACCCAGGGCTAATTTCTTAAGACCATCCATAGCTTGATCTATGGTTTTACCATCCACATCGTTATCAGGTATGTAGGTACAACACGCAGTTCCAATTATGTGGCATACTCCTCCCTTGGAGGCAGTCATGAGGTCCAGGACCATACGATTTTGAATTGTCATTAATCTAAGTGCAGTTAACTCATTTTTTTTCCCTTTTATTCAGTGTGAAATTGATCAATGCACTCAGGCGGTAGTTTATTGTCTCTACCCTTAACATTAATTTGCCCACCCCCATTTGGGGAAAAATACTAAGAACCGCTTTGTTCCCTGCACTCCAAAGTTTGTGATCTTCTGGAACATTACTTCCCCATATTGCATCATGCTTATCCTCTAAGGATCTTTTTGTACGACCCTGTGTTTCAGTGCTTATTACCCCATGTATTGTCAGTTAGCATCGCATGTGCACAAGTTCCATGCCACTTCTTAGGCAGAGCTATGTACACATTGTGTCCGCAACACTTTGATCCTTCGAGCCTCCCTCTCTAGGGCGCAGCTCCAGGCTGGATCCCTTTCCGCTGAGTTCCTCCCCCCCGACTCCTCGGAGTGAAGGGCCCTCAGCCTCTCTGCTTCCCAGTATTTTCTTTTCAAAAACACTGATCACAGAAAGCACTACTCACTTACTAACGCATTCGGTTTCAGTTTATAGTGGCCTGACTGTACATTGAGCCGGACGCGGCGGCCATTTCTCATGGTCTTAATGCCATCTGCGATCCGACCGGCCGGTGACCCAGTCGATAGCGATCCCAGACCCCGTAGTAGCTGTTAACCACCCGGTTAGGAACCGACGGTCTGATCCCTATCCCACTTCGCTATGGGTATAGAAACTTTGACCGTTTTCACCAGCCTTGCCTGTTCACAGAGGTGGTCTCTAACGCCCCTCTGCTAGGTGTGGACTGTCATCCACGTACCACGCACTGCCTACATACTTACATGCGACAGCCACGCCGACTAGACGGTACCACGGCAGTATGTCCATTCATACTTCATCAGACACGGGGGCCTTCAGTCTTCTCCCCGGCACTATAAAACATCTTTAACGTGCCCTCGGAACTTCGCAATTCCGCCGCCGCCTGTTCTGGCCTAGGTTCGGGGTGCCTAATCCCCTGCCTACGCCAGTACCATCCATCCACTGCCCTAGTGCCGTTTTCTGTAGGTGCTAACTTGGAATACCTTGTCTCCTTTAAGGGCACCGGTGATTCTATTCTTACAGTAAGTACACTGTCCCATCGCATTGGGATGTTCCCCCACCGGGACTGTTCCCTTCCCTCGTACACATTTTATAAAGGTCTTATGCAGGGTATATGGTACTACCATAATGGGCGTAATCAAATGTTGTCATGAGGTTTGTAATAAACCTTGTCAATCAGTGCAATTTATTCCCGTTGGAAAATATTAGTAGCGGTTCACTTTGGTTGTGATTTTGTGGGTTGGGTCAAAGTATTTAAGTGTTCCTGTATGAGTTGAGAGCCCTATGGCACATGTTACAGTCCAGGACACATTTATTCCAATTCCCGGGGGTTGGTCCACAGTCACCCTTGGTGCTACGGATGATGCCGGTAGATAACATAACATAACATAACATAACATAAGGGGAAGACGAGAACAGGCCATTCAGCCCAACACTGCTCGTCCATTCCTACCACTAATCTGCTCACACTGCTTAGTTTACCAAAACGCTAGAGTGTAGATATGTGCATACGTAACAGTTGGTCTTGTTTACGCTCTGTGCTGTGCTTTTACAAATCTCTTCCCTCTTATACCGTGATTATCATCAATATGGTCAAAGACCCCACTGCCCGCCACTGGAGGTTCGCCATAGCTGTGTCTAAATCCCAGTAAGAGGGTTGTTTGCTTCACCGGTTTTGAGACAGGTGTGTTCTATATTTCACACCTCCCTTTGTAGCCGGACTTCTCCCTTCTGAGCACAACTCTTTTAGGTACCTACTCACCCTTTGTTACCTTTTTACAGTGGGACAGATGCACCCAGGTGGATCGCTCGGCAATCTTTACTGCTGTTGGAGTTGTTAGTAGCACCTGATACGACCCTTTCCACTTTGGTTGATGCCACGCCTTGTGCCTTGGATCTTTAATCAGTACCCAGTCCCCGACCTGCAGCTTTTCTTTTGGTATTCCAGCTGTAAGAGTTTACACATTTCTTGTTTATTAGATAACATTTTCTTCATATACTCTGCCAATGTGGGATTATCCTCTAATATTCTATCTCAAATTGCGGTAGGTGATAGGCTTTTCCCATCTAGGTATTATTTCTCTACAAATTATTTTTGCCACAGTTGTGCATCAATTTTTGAGGTAGGGTATGCTTCTACCCAACCTGAGAATGGGTCAATCATTACTAAGCAGCGCTTTTTCCCCTCACTTGGTGTGAGGTAGATGAAATACATCATCCAAGATTCAAATAGTCAAAACATGTTAAACACCTTTTACAAAAATTTTTTTTGTAGTTTGTAAATCCAAACGTATAACGTTTGTTTATCATATCTACCCTCCCTCCTCTTGAGACATGGCATATGCCATGATACTCTGCAGCTATGGTAAACAAAGATCTTGGTAATACAGGTTTCTTTTCTGGGCCCACCCACAGGCCCCACATCCTTTTCTCTGGTACCCCTGCTTCATGTTGCATGTCTCTCAAGAGAGTGTAATCGAGAGTGACGCAATCAATCTCTTTAAACACTCCCTGAGTGTCTGCAGCTGCTTCTTTTGCAGCAGAGTCTGCTAATGCATTCCCCAGGGACACCTCATCTGTTCCTTTCGTATGTGCTGCAATGTCACAATCAGTTCCAGTATCAATGGTGCATGCATTATTGGTTTCCCCTGTTGAAGTCATTCTTTTTCAGGATCCATCCACATAGAATGTTACTTTTTGCGTCATGAATGGGTGTGTCCATTAACCCGGGCGTGCTGCCACAGACCTAGATGTTTCAGCTACACAATCGTGAGGATCTCCATCCTCAGCAGTTGTCAGCAAGGTAGCCGGATTAAGTGTGGTGCATCTTACAATTGTTAGATTAGGAGTTGTTAGTAGAGTCGCCATACAGCTCAGCTGTCTTGCTGGTGACAAGAATGTATGTTTTGTTTGCAGTAGTAATACAGAAACTACATGTGGTACCATTAGTGTCAATGGTTGGTATAACACTATGGTTTGTGAGGCTTCTACTGCTAATGCTGCTGCTTCTACAGCTTGTAAACAGCATGACAGTCCTCGTGCTACAGGATCCAGTTCTGTGGAGTAATAAGCAATTGGTCTTTGCTTACCTCCAGACCTGTTTTACCTGCTCAAAGGCTTCGTTGACTTCAGGAGTCCATTTGATTGGATCTCGAGCCTCCATTGGTTTGCTGTAAATACAATCTAACAGTGTGCATAATCAATTGTGCATAATTACACATCCAGGTTCGGGAAATGTATCATTCCTAAAAAAATATATATAATCTGTTTTTATTTTATTTTAGGCTTTGGGGCCTGCTGTTTTCCTATCCTGAAAGGCTCTGCCTTGAGCTGAGATAGCGTGTCCCAGATATTTTTCTTCTGGGAGACACAACTGTAATTTTCCCTTGCTTACCTTGTGGCCTTGATGCCAGAAAGACCAAACATGCCTTTTAGTCTATTTCGCAGTGCTCCCGAGAAGGAGAGCAATTCAATATGTCGTCTACATACAGGAGGATTTTTTAATTTTTTAATTTTTTAATCATAGATACTGCCAAAATGCCTAAAATGCCTAAAATGTAAAATGTACACAGTACAGTGCAGATCAGATGGATCATTCATTTTCAGATCCTTCGCTGTCTACAATGAATGCATCATTTTTTACTTTTCTTCTCTTTTTTTATTTTGAGCCCAGAGTGTTTGCAGAACATCATACAATACCTAATTATTTCTCTGATGTAAACTAGGATGGTCATCGGAAAGAGCCAGCAGTGTGCTGTATGGTTCAAATTGCAGTTGTATATGCACACAGCATTGTACAGGCAAAGAATAATATTTTTACAACCTTGGATTTCTGTCTGCAGTCCCTTCCAGGCGGCATTTCTCTAACCCAAGAACCCACATCTTTCCATTCACATTCGGTCATTTTCGATAATGAAATATGCGGCTGCCTGATTTGTTCAAATAATCATTTCTGCTCTTCACTCAAGTTTACTAGAATTCCAGTCAATTTCGGTCAACTATACATGGTGCCTAAACATCTCGTTTTGTTTATTTGCGGCATGTTCCAGAAACACTCATTCAAAATGTCTTAGTCGGGTAAGAAGTATATAAATTCACACAGTTGTGCATGACTGGCAGTATATCAATTCCCATGTGTAATACCAATCTATCAATTGTATAGAATTCCCAAAACTATTTCCAATAGTACCTATACAAGTGACGTGACTGACAACCCATTTTCATCACATTCAATAGTAATTTTTTGTTTCATTTTAATTGGTCTTCCCTAGCCGTTCGCTTGAAGTGAATAGCATGTTCTATTATCACTTGCAATCGGCACGTTGCCCACGTAATTACATATCTTTTAATTAACATTGTTAATGCAGGAGTGAGGCCGTTCAAGAACGCATTTTTCAGCTGTTGTTCATAAACCCCATCGTTATTATTTGCAGGTGGTTCAAGACCATTTGTTAGCATTAAACACTTTTTTAAGACTGGTTAGGTACACCATTATCATTTCGTTTTTATTTTGCACACAGTCCAAAAATTTTACGTACACTTTTATTCACTCATACTCAGGCGCAATTGCATTCATGTCACATTCATTTCACATTCATTTCACATTCACTCATACTATGAATAAACACTTGACTTTAGTTTCTTTTGTAAATTCTCCCCAGGTAAATCCCAGAGGCAATTGTTCACAAACACTTATAATAATAAATTATTTGTCAAACCTCAAACCTCCCCCTAAGAAGTTCCACGCGTAACCCTTACACTTTAATAGAAAACAGTTCCTCACGTGTGCCGTTTGGGCACGTTAGGCTCCAACCTAACACTAATTAGAGACACCTCAGGGACTTGAACCCCCTCGCGGAGACCGGGAGCGTCACCACCTAATTAAGTATACAACCCCGCCACAAAAACGTTCACGTTTCCCCCTTTTTTATTTATTATTTTTTTTTTTCATTAGGCTTGCCACATTGCTGGACCTGCAACTTCCCATCAAACGTTTCTTTTCACATGCTCAACCCAATCTCCTGCCCCCGTAAACCGCAATTCCATTTCCCTTAAATCCTGAGGCAGGTAAACTTAACCATCACTTTCTTTACACCCACAACAACAACAACAACAACCACCGTTGCTCTTACACTTTTCCATGGTCACATCTATGTTCTGTCACTCTCCTTTATGGCAAGGCTCTAGGTTCAATATCACACTTTTATCTTAAATAGAATTCGGAAAAATCCCGTCACTCACCGCACTTCCAGAGGAACGTTGGCTGTCTGGCCTCACTAATTATCCAAGGATCCTGCCCGATCCGGACCGAGGACTTTCTCAAAAAACTTGTCTCTCATAAAAACAACAAGCCCCGTGCACGGATTTCAGACCTCACGCCCTTCCTCTGCGCCCGTGCGGTGAGATATTGGGATCCCGGTCGAGCCCCCAATTGTTAGGTTCATAAAATTCAGAAGACCTACAAAGTGAATAGAGAACACTTGTACCAAATGAGAAAACAGAACATACAACCAATATTCAACAGAGTTTATTCAACCAAATGCATTCGGGGGTTCACCGCCTCCCTGCCAGGCAATGAACAAATCATTTCCGGGGAGAACACTTCTTATACACAATAATTTAGACAAAAGCTTTAGCCTCGCCCACACACCAGTATTCTTCCACACCAGTATTCTTCCATCTCTGGGAGAACCTCTTATCTTTTGGCAAGACACACTGCTTCTGACCTCGACTATGTGACTGACTAGCTCTCTGCAAAAACAGTCCTAAGAAACAGTACAAGTATGTGAAGTTATTCAGAAACAATTTTTAAACACATCTCTATCACTGACTTCTGAGGGTCTCCATGGCTGTTCTGCCCCCCCGCACACGCCTGGCCCAGCCTCTTCCTAAACTCTGTAGCTCCGTAGCTCCGTAGCTTTCTCTGGTTCGCGCGCCTGAAAGACGTCAGAGTGGTGACACTGAATGAGGAATAAAGACACTCTCTCAGATAAAGTCAGATACTCTCCGTCCATCTGTCTGTCCTGGTTCCCCTGGTCAGAGCTGGTTCATTCTCCCTCGCCCAACCCTAAAATAAATTCACCAACATGCCCGAGAACGTCATATCAATTGGGGAGCCATTCATCTTAGTTGGACTGGGAAAACTGTGGCATCTTAATATACAGGTAAATGACAAAATAAAGGAAACGCTTGAGTAAATGAGGATGCAGAAAGCAGGTGCTTCCACACAGGTGTGGATCCTGAGTTAATTAAGCAACTAACATCCCATCATGCCAAATGCTACGCAAGGCCATGGTAGAAGATGAGATCTCAGTGACTTTGAAAGAGGGGTGATTGTTGAGGCACGTTTGGCAGGAGCTTCAGTGGTGAAGTGCTATCATTATACCATATGTCTTCAGGGATACGTCTGAATCTTTTGTGTTTTAATTATTAAATAAAGTCAATTAATCAATGTCCATTATTTTGGCTACCATGACTATGGCTAGCT
>JAINUG010002183.1:0-12984 GCA_029706075.1 Aldrovandia affinis
GCGTGTGTGTGTGTGTGTGTGTGTGTGTGTGTGACAGTGGCAGCATAGTGTAATGGTTAGGGAGCTGGACTTGTAACTCAGAGGTTGTAGAACATAAGAACATAAGAATACATAATGATGAGAACGGGCCGTTCGGCCCATCTTGGCTCATCATGTCCTAATCTAAAGAACATCTAGTACTACATCTAGCCTGGCCTTGAATAGCCGAGGCGTTTCTGCCTCTACTACCTGACCTGGCAAGCTGTTCCAGGCATTGACAACTCTCTGTGTAAAGAAAACTTCCTAATATCTGTGCGGAATTTGCCTTTAACTAATTTCCACCTGTGGCCTCTTGTTCTGCTGACCCCACTTACAGGGTTCCTACAAGTTTCAACAAGTCAAATTTAAGACTTTTTTAGACCTTTTTTAGACCTCTTTGAATAGAATTTTAGACCTATTCGCGACACCATATGATAGCTTTTTGTCATCCTCGGGGTGATGAAATTAGGGATTTCACTGCCATACAGACAAAAAGTCTGAAGGATAATTAATATTAAATAAATAAGTCTCAAAAGTACATTTATTTTTATATTTTTATTAACTGTAGAAAGTCACTTCAAAGTGAAGAGAACAAAGTGCACAAAAAGCTTATAACAGCTTAATGTTACAGTATGTATACAAAGAGACACGACACTTGTTACTATGTAACAGAGCTGGGGAGGAAACTACTTGGGGGCATTTCTGTGAAAACGTTGTGAAAACTGAACCAGTCCCCAACAACAAAAACGTCACTCAATCTTTCTGAGCTCTGCTCCCTTTGCCTCTTATCTCCTTCTCAATTATCTCAAGCTAACCAACTTCTTCTTGCTGCCCTTTCGCAGGATGTTTGACTTGGAGATGAGCTCGGCCATCTGCCTGGGACAAGATGAGCAGCTTCTGGCAAAAAGCCCAGAGGTCAGGGTAGGGCTCGCTGAGGACATCACGCAAGAAGACATCCACTCTCTTTCACATGGGTTGGAAAGAGTGGAACTCCCTCACTTCTCCCCTCAAGGGACAGGAGAGCACCGAACTGCTCCAGTATAACATCACCTATCACAAAACATATAAAGAAAAAAATTACATAAATCAGTACATCAACAATTAGACATGTATTGGTCATTCTAGATTCACTGAAACTACACTGGTTGACATAAAAGGGCACTGTAGCCAATATGGCTGTGATAATTGCAATATTGGCTAACAACAATCATTTCAAATGTACTCAAACACTCATTCCTATGAAGCTGAAAATTAACATGTACTGTAGCTAGTATGTTCACAGATGAGACAAGTAGGCTAAGTTAACGTTAGCCTACAATAGGCCCACTGATGTAAAGTTAGCTGTGACACTACAGCTAATGGCATTATAGAAAAATAGCTACCAAATGGAACAGATCAATAATTGATTTGCGTTACTTACTTTGACATTCGCCAGCAAGTCCTGCGCTGTTGCATGTCCCATGAACTGGGACCCCAGGTACCTAGACTGGACTTTCCCCTCATCCCAGAAACGAACATGTATGTCCAGCTGCTTGGTCTTGGTCGCCTTGTTCAAACTTTCATCAAACATAACAACGAATGGTCCGTTGTTGACTTTGTGACGAGATCCCTCTTTATGTATTCCGCCAAACCGAACTTTGTGATATAGCCGTCTTATCACCACCACACGCAAATGTTTTCGCGATGTCAGAATCGGGAACATGCGGGCAAAAGCTTGCCAATGCCTTTCGTTGCTGTTATAGGACTGGTGTTTAACTACGGTTTCAGCGTCCACATCACTTCTGCCACCAGTGTTGGCGTGGATCCCAGCGCAAGGTCGATTCTTCCTTGAGTAGCGGGAGGCCGATTAGGTACCGGAGACTGGGCCGCGGTAGCGGGCTGGGAGGCCGGAGGCGGAGCTGCAGGCACTGCGTCCCGAAGGAGAGGAAGCATGGAGGAGAGTTGTCTGGTTTGTTGCAGACCTCTTATTTGGGTCTCATGTTTCGAGGACTTCGCATGCGATTCCAGAGACTTTTACACCTAATGTTCCGAGTTTAATATTTGTTTTGCATAAAGTACAACGGGCTTCGTGCTGATTCCCATCCACTGCTTTTAACCAGGACCTAAACGCGCTTTTCTCTACCCATAGCTCATTAAACCTACACTTGCCCATGGCTTATCAAATTACATAGCGAGGAAACTCAAAACCAAACACGAGTAGTTAGCTAGCTAGCTCTTGTCTACGTTCAACCAACTCGAACGATACGTAGCTCGTTCGCCAATAATTTCTCCCGGGGCAGCGAATTTGCATTTTTGGTTCCAGCTTGATTAATTTCCGTGTAAATAGATAGGACTGATTTCTTTGCAGGACACTCAAAACATTTTTAACACAATAGAGAGCTAATCTCACTTTTAAGACCTAGCACCTCATTTTTTTTAGACCTAATAACTAAAATTTAAGACCTTTTTAGGCCTTAAAATCGGATTGTTGGATTTTAGACTTTAAGGCTTTTTAAAAAAATCTTTGGTATTTTACTTTGTTAATCCCTTTTAGGAATTTAAAAACCTCAATCAAATCCCCCTAAGTCTGCGTTTGCTAAGTTTAAATAGATTGAGTGCCTTAAGTCTATCATCATAACTTTTACCTTTCATACCAGGTATCAGTTTAGTTGCCCTTCTTTGGACTTTTCAAGAGCTTCAATATCTTTCTTGTAGTGCGGTGCCCAGAACTGCACACAGTATTCTAAGTGCGGTCTGACAAAGGCGTTATATAACATTAATATAACCTCCTTTGATTTGTACTCAATACTTTTGCTATGTATCCCAGCATCCTGTTGGCTTTTTTCACTGCTGTAGCACACTGCTTTGATGCAGATAGGCTTTGATCCACTACAACTCCTAAATCCTTTTCAAATTGAACACCTACTAACTTTTCTCCTCCCATAAAATACTCCTGTCTAATGTTTTTATTTCCCACATGCATTACTTTACATTTAGCAATATTGAACGTCATCTGCCATGTATCTGCCCATTTTTGGATTTTGTTTAAATCATCTTGGATTACTTTAGTCGATTCCAAACTGTTTGCCAAACCCCCAAGTTTAGTATCATCTGCAAATTTAACTATTTTGCTACTAATGTCCATATCCAGATCATTTATGTAAATAAGGAAGAGCAGAGGTCCCAGCACCGATCCCTGTGGGACACCACTGCCCACAGCACCGAGGTCAGATTCGGCCCCACCTAGGATTGTAGGATCAATTCCTAGGTGGGGCACTGCTGTTGTACCCTTGAGCTAAAGGTACTTAACCTGAATTGCTTCAATAAAAATATCCAGCTGTATAAATGGATTGTATGTAAAGAAATGTAAATTGTGTAAGTCACTCTGGATAAGAGTGTCTGCTAAATGCCTAAAATGGAAAATGGAAAAATGTATGTATGTGTATGTATGTGCGTGTGTGTGTATGTGTAATGGGACTTTTTACTGTGTACACTTTTATTGTCAATATAATTATGCCCCTCTCCCCCTATATAATAGATGCAGTCTAAGGTTTATATTTATGTTTACTTTTGACACTCTAATCATGATTGATTTTAGACCATCGCTAATAATGTTCTCTCTTTGGTTTCGGTGCGTGAGTATGTGCGCTGATTGAGGAAGTGGGTGTGTGGCTACTCCGCCAACGGGCTGACTGCACGCTAAACAAAGAGCAACAAACCCGCAACAATGTCGCTCCTTTAAAAGATGCGCATATCGGCTGCGTGGGGCTATCTTTTCTTTCACCGGTGAAGTTGCGTGAATTGGGACACGCAACGTTATGACCTGTTTGTATCAATATTTCTGTTGTTACTTCGCAAGTGTTTTAATACAATATGTCTATGCAGTCGGAACTTCTTGTCCGGTTGTATTTTTAGAAGATGGTATTTGAGTAGATCGATATTATAGGCACACGTGTGTTCCCAGCTCACACAGAGTTCGTGGCGCCACTTGTTTCCTCTCTTGTTCCCCGCGCTTGATAATTACAACCTCCAGGCTGTGTCCGCTATATTATAACATTGTTAGAAGAGAGGGGAGGGCTACAATCATTGTATTTTGCTTTTGTCCTTTTAGTTTTTTATACTGTGTTGTAAGTAAATGTATATATGCAGATCTATGGCCAGGGCCCTGACGGTTTATAGCATATCTAAATAGACCAGCTACTGTTTAATATTCACGTGTGTACTAGTTTGCCGTGAAATCCCATTGCTTTTGCATTCTTACTATTGTATTGTTATTGCATACTTACATTATTGGACCTCATTGTGCAGTGCTTTTGGGTATTGGGCATTTGATTTATTCTGTTCTAACTATTTGTGTAGCTGCTCTGCCTATTTATTCTATTTTGTAACAGTGGCCATGGTCTTATTATCTGCCTTTTAAAAGAAAACAAAGCAAATATATTTCAAATATATTTTGCCATTTCCTTTTAGTGTACGTAGGCAATGTGAAACCTAACCGAATAAAAAAAAAAAAAAAAAAACGAATAACAAAAACATGCACACAACCGAAGTCTGATTCGATCTTTATGAGTGTGAAAACTCCATAACAAACATGACAACGAAAAACAAAATAAACAGGACGCAATATGTGATGTTACATGTGGGTGAAGGGCGTTTTGGCGTCTCCTAGTGTTTGTTTTGAAGATTGCAGCTTTAAATCTCCTTTAAATCTTTATTGGTTATTTGTGATCACATGGGAAAGGTCATAGTTTGAGACCAGCCATTTTGTGTTGAGATTCTGCACAGTAAGGTGCTCCAGAACTGTCTCTGTTTTATCTTTTGCATCCACCTGTGTTGAGCCTGAAGAAGATTTGTTTGTAAGTTTATATTGCATGTTTCATCTTTATGTGTGGGGATTGATGCATATTTTGTTGTTGTGTTTTATATTTGGGGAGATTTGTGGATGATTGCTTAGGCTCATGTTTTGCCATGTCATGTGGTGTCGCCACTAATTACAGTAGTATATGCAAGTATTTATATTTGTACACCCTTTTTGCCTTTATTAAGAATATTTTCTTTGTGTATTTATTTTCAGTTTCACAGAGTTTCTGCGAAAGCACTGTAAGAAAGCAGTTGACAAAGATACACAAGTAAACAACACTCAACACTCAACTTTACTTCCACGTCTTGAGTCATCATTTAACCCTTTCAGTGCCTACTAGTTAATCTGTTTAGCGATCTGTCACTTCGTGTAGAGCCACGCACGCAGGGGACAGAAAACAATATGACTGTCTCCACGCCAGCCATCACGGTTTTTCGACGGTTTTTTCAGCGCTGTGATTTTCTCACCTTTTTGCACTTTCGCATGAAGCTGTCTAGTGTCTGTTGTTGGGGACCTGCGCTGCTGCCAGCAACGGTTTGGGTCTCACGATGTGTCCCTTCCAGATGGTTAAGAATTGCACCTGTACTTCCACCACTATCTCAATTCTACCCCTGCATTTCACAACTGGGGCCACATATACTGAAAATGTATGCATTCACTACTGTAAGTCGCTTTGGATAAAAGTGTCTGCTAAATGGCATATATTACAACATTGCCATTTATCTTTTCAAAGTATTGCCATACAGGACTTGCCTTTCTCTGCCATTTTCCCCGACTGTAAAAGACGATGATGTGCGGAGTGCATTGTTGTGTTTGTGTAATTTTATTTTTCCCCTTTATGATGATGATCGAGAACTGTTAGTGGTAGTTTTTGCTGCACAGTGATTTTAATTTTATGCAAAACAAAAAAAAGTTTTTAGGTTAGTGACTTTTTCTTAAAGTTACTAATCCCAATTTCGGTTAAACATTTAAAAGGTCACACCCCTACTTGTTGTAGTAAAGAATTTATGATTTACGGTCATAAGCCAAAATTCACTGCAGCAACATTCTCTGCATGATGCACACACTCCTTCAATTGACTATTTGTTCTCTGAAGTGGGAAAACTGGCTAGAAACGAGGAGTAAATAAATGACCCATCATAATAAAAAATCAACTGATCACAACCTGCATAATGACATTTAATTCCAATATATATTTATAGGCTCATGACTGATTCATATGTTATTCTATAATGATTTCAGCCTCTAAAGAACAGAAAAATATTTTTATACAGTATGTTATCACGGAATATCTAAGGACAGAGTATCATGTTGTAACATACTTGTTTTTCAGGATGTCCACGATAGAACAGAATGGTGATATCTATAATACAGTAGAATGGCGATTTCCATAAAGTATTAGAATGGTGATTTACAGGATAGATCAGAATGGTGATTTACAGGATAGATTGGAATGATGATATCTAATAAATATAATGGTGATTTACAAGATAGATTAGAATGATGATATCTATATTAGAATGGTAATTTACAGGAGATTAGAATGATAATATCTATAATAAATTAGAATGGTGATTTCCATGTTAGTACTTACACAGCCTTTCTGCAGTGCTTCACAACGGGGATCAGTCTCCAGCGCCCCTCGTTTGAGGTGTTGTATTTGCTCACGTCAAGCTCATCCAGCACCTTCTCTGAGTTCAGGAGCATGTAGGCCAGAGCGCTACAGTGTGCAAGTGAGATCCTTTCACCAGAGCTCAGGTACTGTTGGGCCTCCTCCTCAAGTGAATCATCGCCGAGTTCAGATAGACAGTGTAGCAGATTAATGCATCTCTCTGGAGAGGAACGCCCCTCAAAGCACCTCTTAATGTACTTAACTGTTTTCCTGATGCTCTCTGAGTTACATCCTGTTTGCTGCAGTAGGCCTTGGAGAAGGCTCTGATTGGAGTCCAGTGAGAGGCCCAGAAGGAATCGGATGAAAAGGTCCATGTGTCCATTCTTACTCTTCAGAGCCTTATCAATAGCTTTCTTGTGCAAGTCATGAAGTGACGGTTCAGATGATTCAGATGGAAGAAAGGAACCCCATGCATCGAATTTGTTGTGTGTAAATGAGTCAAGCACGTGCAAAGCAGCCAGATACTCTTGGAAGCTCAGATGCACAAAGCTGAAGATTTTTTTCTTACAGAGCACAGACTCCTGTTTAAAGAAGTCAGTGCACACTCCAGAGCGTGATGCTTCAGTGACACTGATGTCACACTCTCTCAGGTCATCTTCATAAAACACGGCATTGCCCTTTTCCAGCTGTTGGAAAGCCAGCTGCCCCAGTTTCAGAAGGATTTCTTTATTCGACTCCAGAATTTTCTTTGTTTCGGTCTCATTGCTGTTGCCATACTTCTCATTCTTGATGGTGGGCTGAATGAGCAGGAAGTCTGTGTACATTCCAGTCAGTGTTTTAGGGATTTCTCCAATGTCAGGTCTATCGAACATTTTCTCTAGAACACTAGCAGAAATCCAGCAGAACAGTGGTATGTAACACATGATGTAGAGACTCCTGGATGTCTTTACCTGAGCGAAAATTCTCTTAGCCAGGTCAGCTTGATCTCTGAATCTGTTATTGAAGTACTCCTCTTTCTGTGGGTCACTGAACCCTTGTACCTCTGTCAGCCGATGTAAGTACCGAGGGGGGATCTTCTTGGCTGCTGCTGGTCGGGAGGTGATCCAGAGGAGAGCATAGGGAAGCAGATTTCCCTGAATGAGGTTGGTCAGCAGCACGTCCACTGAGGACGTCTCCTTTACATCAGAAAGTATCATATTGCGCTGGAAATTCAGGGTAAGTCTGCTTTCATCCAGACCGTCAAAGATGAACACAAGTTTGTAATCATCCAACTTAATATCTTCAATCCCTTCTGTTTGTGGGTGGAATACTTGCAGAAGCTCAAGGAGACTGTACTGCTGATCTTTAATCAAGTTCAGCTTCCGAAAAGGAAGAACAAACATGAGATCAACATCCTGATTGGCTTCTCCTGTTGCCCAGTCGAGAACAAACTTCTGCACAGAGATGGTTTTTCCAATGCCAGCGATCCCCTTCGTCAGCACAGTTCTGATGGTTATGGTTTGTCCAGGTAAGGGCTTAAAGATGTCGTTGCACTTGATACGAGTGTCTTGTTTTCTCAGTTTCCTGGATGCTGTCTCAATCTGCCACACCTCGTGTTCGTCATTGACCCCCTTACTGTCCCCCTCTATGATGTTGACCTCTGTGTAAACATTGTTGAGGGGGTTGCGGTCTCCTGAATCTTCAAACCCTTCAGTTGTGTCCTTATACTCGTAGACCAGACTCGGTTTCAGGTTCTTTTCGATGCTTTGAAGTTTTTCTGTAAAAGTTGAGAAACTTATATTTGTGCCTGTAGGTTGTTATTAAACAGTATATCTGTCAGTTGTGTTGTTAAACAGCAGTGTGTGTTGTGTTATTCAGTTGTTGATTATTTATCATGATAAAATAATGAAAATGTGAAATATACTGTAAGTAGTGAAAAACATCATACCGTTTCCTGTATCAGGGCCCTGGTGACTGGAGCTCAGGGGTGAAGCCGCTTTGCTCCTGGACTGCAGGGAAATAAAGACACCAGTTAAAACAAAGCCGGCACTGAAGAACACAGAGTCAAAACAACAGGACGTGAACATAGTAAGTGATCAAAGAAAAGAGAGAAGGGAAGATGGCCGAGTGAATATAGGGATTACTGATGAATTAGTGAATACGGGAGCAGACTCAGGTGAATGAGTGAATACGGGAGCAGACTCAGATGAATGAGTGAATACAGGTGCAGACTCAGGTGAATGAGTGAATACAGGAGCAGACTCAGGTGAATGAGTGAATACAGGAGCAGACTCAGGTGAATGAGTGAATACAGGAGCAGACTCAGGTGAATGAGTGAATACAGGAGCAGACTCAGGTGAATGAGTGAATAGACTCAGTGGTGCAGACTCTGGTGAATGAGTGAGCAGACTCATGTGAATGAGTGAATACAGGAGCAGACTCAGGTGAATGAGTGAATACAGGAGCAGACTCAGGTGAATGAGTGAAAGTGAATACAGGAGCAGACTCAGGTGAATGAGTGACGCAGACTCAGGTGAATGAGTGAATACAGGTGCAGACTCAGGTGAATGAGTGAATACAGGAGCAAACTCAGGTGAATGAGTGAATACAGGTACAGACTCAGGTGAATGAGTGAATACAGGAGCAGACTCAGGTGAATGAGTGAATACAGGAGCAGACTCAGGTGAATGAGTGAATACTGGAGCAGACTCAGGTGAATGAGTGAATACAGGAGCAGACTCAGGTGAATGAGTGAATACAGGAGCAGACCCAGGTGAATGAGTGAATACAGGAGCAGACTCAGGTGAATGAGTGAATACAGGAGCAGACTCAGGTGAATGAGTGAGGGCAGACTCAGGTGAATGAGTGAATACAGGTGCAGACTCAGGTGAATGAGTGAATACAGGTGCAGACTCTGGTGAATGAGTGAATACAGGAGCAGACTCAGGTGAATGAGTGAATACAGGTACAGACTCAGGTGAATGAGTGAATACAGGTACAGACTCAGGTGAATGAGTGAATACAGGAGCAGACTCAGGTGAATGAGTGAATACAGGCACAGACTCAGGTGAATGAGTGAATACAGGAGCAGACTCAGGTGAATGAGTGAATATAGGGGATAACTGATGAATGAGTGAATACAGGAGCAGACTCAGGTGAATGAGTGAATACAGGAGCAGACTCAGGTGAATGAGTGAATACAGGAGCAGACTCAGGTGAATGAGACAGTGAATACAGGTGCAGACTCAGGTGAATGAGTGAATACAGGAGCAGACTCAGGTGAAGAGGTGAATGAGTGAATACAGGAGCAGACTCAGGTGAATGAGTGAATACAGGAGCAGACTCAGGTGAATGAGTGAATACAGGTGCAGACTCAGGTGAATGAGTGAATACAGGTGCAGACTCAGGTGAATGAGTGAATACAGGAGCAGACTCAGGTGAATGAGTGAATACAGGAGCAGACTCAGGTGAATGAGTGAATACAGGAGCAGACTCAGGTGAATGAGTGAATACAGGTACAGACTCAGGTGAATGAGTGAATACAGGAGCAGACTCAGGTGAATGAGTGAATACAGGTACAGACTCAGGTGAATGAGTGAATACAGGTACAGACTCAGGTGAATGAGTGAATACAGGTGCAGACTCAGGTGAATGAGTGAATGAACAGAATATACAGACTCAGGTGAATGAGTGAATACAGACTCAGGTGAATGAGTGAATACAGGAGCAGACTCAGGTGAATGAGTGAATACAGGTGCAGACTCTGGTGAATGAGTGTACATGCAGTGTGAATGAGTGAATACAGGAGCAGACTCTGGTGAATGAGTGAATACAGGAGCAGACTCAGGTGAATGAGTGAATACAGGAGCAGACTCTGGTGAATGAGTGAATACAGGAGCAGACTCAGGTGAATGAGTGAATACAGGAGCAGACTCAGGTGAATGAGTGAATACAGGAGCAGACTCAGGTGAATGAGTGAATACAGGAGCAGACTCAGGTGAATGAGTGAATACAGGAGCAGACTCAGGTGAATGAGTGAATACAGGCGCAGACTCAGGTGAATGAGTGAATACAGGTGCAGACTCAGGTGAATGAGTGAATACAGGAGCAGACTCAGGTGAATGAGTGAGTACAGGAGCAGACTCAGGTGAATGAGTGAATACAGGAGCAGACTCAGGTGAATGAGTGAATACAGGAGCAGACTCAGGTGAATGAGTGAATACAGGTGCAGACTCTGGTGAATGAGTGAGCAGACTCAGGTGCAGACTCAGGTGAATGAGTGAATACAGGTGCAGACTCAGGTGAATGAGTGAATACAGGAGCAGACTCAGGTGAATGAGTGAATACAGGAGCAGACTCTGGTGAATGAGTGAATACAGGAGCAGACTCAGGTGAATGAGTGAATACAGGAGCAGCAGGTGAGCAGACAGGGGATAACTCAGGTGAATGAGTGAATACAGCAGACTCAGGTGAATGAGTGAATACAGGAGCAGACTCAGGTGAATGAGTGTGAATATAGCAGACTACTGGTGAATGAGTGAATACAGGTGCAGACTCAGGTGAATGAGTGAATACAGGAGCAGACTCAGGTGAATGAGTGCTGCTGGGCCTCCACGCCTCCTACCTGGCCGTTCTCCAGTCTCTCAATGAGATCATTCCGTGAGATTTTCTTTAAGATCTCCTTTGTGATGTTCACCATCTTGTCACCATAGTAATCCTTCATCAAGGTGACAACGCCTGGCCTACTCTGGTCCTCCAGCCGACCCCACGGAATGGGTCTACATCCTTCCAGCTGCTCCTTATTCAAATGCCATTTGAACGTTTCAAAGTCTTCTTTTTTCAAGTCCCACAGAATCTCCAAGATCAGCTCATCCATCACAGACACCTAGGAGAAGGTAACAAGATAGTCAGTGCCCCAGTGGCAAATCTTTCTGGATATTTACAATTTTTGCTGCCAAATTCATGTCAGAAATGGTAAGTACTTTTTTTGTTTGATTTGAGATCATTGTTGCAAATATTGATTTCCTATCGAAACCTGTATCAAACAAACACTTTTATATATGGTTGCTCTCCTTGTTCTTTGTGGTTAAACATTGGCTAAGCAAAGTATACCTGCACATAGAACAATACATTATATTTAAAGAGCCAAGTATACCTGCTCACACAACAATACATTATATTTAAAGAGCCAAGTATACCTGCTCACACAACAATACATTATATTTAAAGAGCCAAGTATACCTGCTCACACAACAATACATTATATTTAAAGAGCCAATGGTGCACATGGGGAGTCAGGTGACTTTGGTTTTGGAATTAAAGGTGTATGAGCAGGTGACATCATTAATAGTGTCCATATGCAGTCTCATCCACTTTCAAATATGAACATGCTCTTTAATATGCCCTGAACACATGAATCACCAGTAGACCCCCATAGCAGTGCTAGAACAACACATTGGGCCCAGGAGCAGATACTAGTCTAGGGATAGGTCAAAATTCTCGTTTGTTAGCCAATTTTTTTTTTTTGCAAAAGAGATTTTAAATCCCAAAGACCAACCTGGTTAATTAAATAAAACATAGCCTACGCATTTATTTGTTGTCAAATATAAGCATCAGCCTATTATGTGGCCATACCACAACTTCACAAAAGCGCAACGGCAGAATCTGCAAGGGCAGCATGAAGAGCAGGCTCGGAGACGGAGAAGTTTTTTTTCTTTCAGGTAATCTTGAACTCCGGCTCCATAAAGTGATTAGCCTATTGTTACTCATTTGTGTTATTCATTTAATAAAGTTATAAAACATGAGACAAGCACAGTGTGGATATTGTTGTATTTATTAACCCCCACAGGTCCGTGCTTAATTCAGAGAAGCTTTGTCATTTTGGTGTTGTCTGATATTTATCTAAATTTCATCAACTCAACACACACTTACTCCAAAGTGTTTGATATTTTTATTTGAAGGACAATCACAGCTACATTTATATGCCATCAATAGTTTGGTCAGTATCATATGCAGCTTGTAAATAGATCTACAAACACACAAGTTATAAAAGACAATGTTTACTTTTTGTCTAATTAACCTAACTTAAAAAAAATCATATTTGCCAGTGCTCAAATTGGAAAGTCGCGATTCTAAGGTTTCTGTCAATGTTTTTGCTGCATGTGTATGATAAAATCTCACAAAGTTAGAAATAGAAATATACTTTCATTGCTGCTCGGATCGGCTCTGCTCTGGATCGGATCCAGCCGACCCTAAAAAGGTTTTAAAGGGTGTCATATAGAATTTTTTTAATCACTGCCGTCGTAACCTTCACCCTCTTCACTCGCTCCCATTGTCACTGCTTGTCACTGCTTCCCTCCCCCCTTAAAGCATTCTCTAGACTCCTCACTGACACTGCTTCCTCCATCCCTAATCTCATCTCTGTCCTCAGCACTTGACTCTCTCTGTCCTCTTCTCCCTAGACCTGCACGCTCATCTCCTCCTAGGCCCTGGATGTCTGACACCCTTTGCACCTCCCGGGCCAGCCTCTGTGCTG
>JAINUG010002184.1:0-12982 GCA_029706075.1 Aldrovandia affinis
CTATTGCCAGCTGTCTTTCTGTTCTGGTTGTTCAGCCTGTTGGGCTGTTTCTGGGTTTCAACCATGTTCTCTCGGCTCTCCTAGCCTTTATTTTGGGATACTCGTGTCTTTATTTTACGAACTTTTAGTTGTAACTTTTATAAAGAACCTTGCCCGCTGGCGGTGCTTTGATTCAGGTTGCTTTTGTTCAGTTCGGTTGGACTGGTTCAGGTTACTACTTGTTCGATTGGCTATCATTGCCTTTACGTTTTAAGACACTTGGAGTTACCACCCGGTGGGTGTGGTTTGCGTTCACCCCTAATTATCCTCCCTATTCTCTGTTTTACAGAGCTAGTGGTTAGACGGGTTCCGTCTAACTTTTTGATCCCCTAGGGTTCTGCGAGTGGCGCCTATCACCACCAACCCTTACACGTATACAAATAAATTAATCAGTTGCTTTGTTAACTCCTGTCGTAATCCTAAACTATGTTTGTTTGTGTGTCTACAAACACACTGGTATATGCTGTACATAGTTAGCCAGCAATACATGTACTGACCAAGAACAAATACATAGCTAGTTAGCTGCAGCACATTTCTGGGTGGCTGGTTAGCTAGTTAGGTATTAATAGTTACTAGCGAGAACCAAACACCACTATGTAGCCAGCAAACAAGCCAGCTGGCCAGCTGCAGTACATTTATTGCGGCTCACTTGTTAGATGTCTGGCTGCTCCTGATCCTCCTAGCTTCTGTTTAACCAGAGCCTCTCAGTACAGTGTGAGTACTTAACCCCCAGAAACAATTAGTAGGGTGAGGCAGTGATCAGAAACTCAACTGATTTAGCAAGTAGAAATTCAGAGGAATTAATTTCACCTGGATTTCATTTTACCAAGTCAGCATCCTTTGCTTTTGCAGGAGAGCAAGCAACAATATCCGCCTGGGTTCATTTCACACCGATGGATATCATTTATTTTGCACAACATGCAATTTATCATTAGACCACCCTCAAAAAACAACAATAGACCGGCATTTCAAGTCTCAAAACATAACATAAAATTGTTGGCAAAACTGATGAGATTGATCTTTTGAAGAAAGATTTATTTCACTGTTACGCTGATGACACACAAATCTACCTACAAACCTCCCCTGACCCCCAGCTGGCCATTTCACGACTCACCACCTGTCTCAATGAAATCCAGACATGGATGCACAATAACTACCTACAACTCAACGGCAGCAAATCTGAAGCCATTCTTATTGGCACCCCACACCAAACCAAAAAGGCCGACAACCTACTTATCTCAGTTAACAGACATTCCATTCCCCTCTCTGCCATAGTCACTAATCTTGGAGTTAAGTTTGATTCTGCACTTTCCTTTGAAGCCCACATCAACAGCATTTGCAAAACCTCATTCTTTCATCTCAAAAACATTGCTAGATTACGATCATCTCTTAGCAAACCCGATGCAGAAAAACTGGTCCACGCATTCATCTCATCTAGACTTGATTACTGTAACTGTTTGCCGGCTTACCATCCAAAACCATTCAACACTGAGAATACAATGCCGCCCGTATTCTCACCAGGACAAGAGAATCAAACCACATCACCCCAATTCTGGCCGCTCTTCACTGGCTGTTGAATTTCGGATCAATTTCAAAATTCTTCTCCACACCTTCAAAACCATCACTGAAACAGCCCCATCTACCTTCAAAATCTTCTCACTCCCAGATAACTACCCGAGCCCAGCTCTTTCACCTCCACCCTCCTCACTGTCCCCAGAACCCACCTCCACACCATGGAGGCTTTCTGTTCCCTGGCACCATGCCTTTGGAATCAGCTCCCATATCACATCAGGACTTCCAGCTCTCTCACCACTTTCAAGACACAACTTAAGACTCACCTTTTCATCTCTGCTTTTCCAAACCACTAAACTTCACTTTAAATTGCACAAAACCACACAATGAACACCCATACCAGCTTTTCAGCCCTCTTTTTAGGAAAAATAAATGATGTGTATCGTTTATTTTATTATGTGTATAGGACAATTAGATTGTATGTATTTGTATTGCTTTCCCCTTCTCTCTTTTTGTTGTTTTTAAACGGTATCTGTTGTAAAGCACCTTGAGATTTCTCTGTATTTTTAAAGTGTGCTATATAAATAAAATTCATTATTATTATTATTATTATTTCAAATGATCAATTACCAGACAATTGTGATGTACAATGTAATGATGTAATGATCCTGTTCATGTAGGCTCAGAATACAAAATAATTACTTATAAGAGAGAATGGATTCTGCCTTTTATTTTCAATTGAGCAAGTGAAGCAATTTCCAGATCCCCCATTCCAAAGCCATTCATTTTCAATTTTCAATCACGTGTGTGTGTTTGTGTGTATGTGTGTGTGTCGGCACAGTCAGAGATATCAAGATATTTTGTTGTTGTTGTTGTTCCCCAACAACACAAGACACCCCAACTGCGAGAGCTGTGATTGGTTCACAGTTAGCCGAGCTCCCTGGCTCACGCTTGTCAGTCCGTAGTGACTTGGTGACATTTAACAGAGATGATGGCTTTGTGTGCATGTCACGCGGATGACACATGAGGGACTTACAGCCTGCAAACCCACAGAATCAATCTTCTCTGCTCCCAGCAGAACAAAGTATCAGAATACAACAAATACCTGGGGAGTCCTCTGATGATGACTTTGAAGTGTGTGTCAAGGCGATGGGCATCCAAAATATATTATTTTGTTGAGGAGAAGTGTGAAATAGAAGAGTGACATTTTGATACATTGGCCCTATTGTTATTATTATTATTATAATAATGGTTATTATCACTGGACAGATGATGGGGTTTAGCTGCTTGCATAGGTCTTGTCTCAGTGACACACAGCCTGCTCGGACTATTCCCCTGACCCGCTCCACACAAGATCAATGGCAGGGCCGTTCTCATGCCAAGCTGACCTTTACTTAATGGATCTAATTTTTTCCGGCATTCGTACAGAGAGGCCAAGCTTTGCTACACTGTGTACCGCTGGTGAGCTATCATATTCATCTGTAATGTGGCAGATCGTCTAATAATGTCAGAGAATTCACACATTGCAGACATAATGCTCTCCCGCACTACTATATAGATATATCTGGACTAAAATATTTAAATTATTTAATTGACAGAGGAGAGGGTAATGCATTTACATTTACATTTTAGGCACAGACGCTCTTATCCAGAGTGACTTAAACAGTTTATTTCTTTTACCTACAATCCATTTATACAGCTGGATTTTTACTGAAGCAATTCAGGTTAAGTGCCTTGCTCAAGTGTACAACGGCAGTGCCCCCACCTGGGAATTGAACCTGCAACCTCTGAGTTACAAGCCCAGCTCCCTAACCAATATACTACTCTGCCGCCCTAATACTAGTAATACTAGTACTAACTAGCCACTAGTAATACTAACTAGTTTGCAGATTACTACATATGGTATATGCCTCATGATGATCTCATATTGTAATTAAATATGACAGTGCTGCCATTAATGTGAAACCAGGTCAAAGTAGGAGAAAAGTTGAACACCACAGGGATGCAGTGTCTCCACTCTGAAATGTCATAAAATGTTTTGTGAGCAGAGTGAAGTTAGCTTATCCAATAGAAAACAAAATTGACAATGAAAATAAAAATTATTCTACTTCTGAATACTTTTAACTCCTTTAAAAATATATATATTTTCATGAATAAAAACAAAACAAACTATTTTAATTGAATCTTTCATTAAGAGCCGGTCACTAAACCCACACAGATCTGGTCTCACTGCCCTTCCCGCAGTCATACCCTGCATGTGTGTGTCAATATAATGGACCAAAATAAATGGACAAATCCGGAAGGGAGTCACACAACCAGAGGCACAGATGCGTGATGTGCGTGATGAGGAGCAGAATTCAGTCTATCAGACTGCATCAGCTCTGGATCCCTGCCTGTGGAGCTGAGTGCAGGAATGAGAATTCTGGGAATGGCTCCTTGGCCAGTACAAGTCCTCACAGGTGACCTCCAGTTCTCTTCCCATCGAACAATTTGTTTGTTCTCAGAACATTTGCAGAAAGTTAGGCTAAGTATAGTAAAACACCCACGTGTTTGTTGTCCAAAACAGATTTTATGACACTACAGAAAGTGTTGTTGAAGCTGAGAAAAATTCCAAATATGATTTCTAAAGGGCAAAGTGACACCACAGAATTGCCGTTCAAATATCCTTCCAAACATGCTTCCAGATGGCGATTTCCTGCTTACCAGCTAATCAGATCATAGGCAGGCTGTCACCACAAATAAATATCAAATTCAGCGGCCGGAACAAGTTTCATCTCCTTATTCCCCTGGAGAAGTATGGACACCTCCTGCAGTGTGATTAGATCATGCAGTGAGCCAAAACAAAAACGAGGTTCAGGGACAGCCCCCATTAAGTTCAGGAAACAGAAAACCCCTTTAAATTCACAGCCCCCCTCGAAGCGACTGATAAGCACAAACGCAATTCTGAGGGAGAAAGAAAATACTTGAGAAAGCAACAATTATTTTATTATGTCTGAGACAATTTCTTTAAATTATTGATGGTAACGAGGAAGGGGCGCGGTGACTCTTTCACTGTCAACTCCCTGTGTCGTGTGCCTATCTCTGTGGCTAGGTCCTTTCGGTAATAGAGGAAAAGGCGTGTGGGTGAGCTAGTGCTTTAGGAGATGAATTTTCTGATAGAAGTGTGTCTTTTGAAGGCAGTGGAGTGTGCTGTCAGGTCTCCATAATGGTGTGGGTGGAGAGTAATTATTTTTAATTTATTTTGTGAGTACATGCCCCCCCAAATTTTAGTATTAGAGCTCCACATTTTGTCTTTTGTGGACATATTTATATTCTCTGCACCAAATGTGCTAATCTGACAGTGGCATGATTAATTTGAGAGTTCACAAATTAGTGTAGAAAGGTCTAGTGTAGAATTTCTGAAATTCAGTGTAGCCTACCATGCCTGCATGTCCTGCCAGACTGCATTGGTGCCATTGATCTGTGAGGGATAGAAGTTACTTCTAATAATGACAGAGCATACGTAGGCTTAATTCTCCTTCCTGTGATCTATCTTCAATCGTACGTTTACTGGTATACTTTTTCTTCGCGAATTGCATACGAGAAACGGTTGTCGAATAAATACATTGTGATATATATTTTGCTATGATGGATTTAAATATGATACTGTCACTGTTGTAGCTTCTATGTGTGGAACAACAGTTGTCATTTTTCTTCATAATTTCCCCCTATCAAGGGAATTTCATATCAGTGGAAGGTGACAGAAGGCTTTGGCAGCAGATGCGATTTGAACATGTTTGAAATGCCTGTACAACCCTGCGATGCTCTGTTTTATTTACCTTGTCACCAAGATAGACTGTAATGGAAACAAATTAGGATTAAAATTAAACATCACACCTCTGCTGCTGCTGCTTAATTAGCCTACACAACACTAATAATAACAGTTGTAATAACGATGCCTATCAACTTTGTTTCTTACCTCATTAATTTTCATAATTTTCCACTTAATGATATTTGTTTTGCAAATTTAAATGTGTTATGGCTAATTGCTGCTATTTCAATAAGACATTTTATTCTGAATATAATTAACCTTACCTAAGACCTGATACTGATATTGATGTGGTTTAAGGAATACTTCACAAAAAGCTGTTACAAACATTTACAACATTTTTATTTACAAATGTACTGACTTTTTTATGTACAGTGGCGAGAAAATGTTTGTGAACCCATCAGATGTCTGCATTTCTGCTTAAAGTTGACCTAAAATGTGATCAGATCTTCATCTAAGTGTAAAATGTATTTACTGAGCAAAATGAAAAACATCTAAATTCTTTGTTGGAAAAAGTATGTGAACCTCTAGAATTATCAGTTTAATTAAGGGGGTAATTCAAGTCAGGTGTTTCAATCAATGGGATGACCATCAGGAGTGAGTTTGGGTGGCCCTGCCCTATGTAAAAAACATAAACCTGGGTCTTCACTTCAAGTCTGGTCTTCACCACAGAGGTTTGTGGAAGCGTGCCTTGCCAAGGAGAGGACCTCAGAAAAAGAGTTGTCGACGCTTATCAGGCTGGAAAAGGTTACAAAACCATTTCAAAAGAGTTTGGACTCCACCAATCCACTGTCAGGCAGATAGTGTACAAATTCAACACAAATGTTACTCTCCCCAGGAGTGGTCATCCAGCAAAAATCACTCCAAGAGCAAGGCGTACAGTATTCAAGGAGATCACAAAGAACCCCAGGGTAACGTCTAAGAATTCCAACTGGTGAACGAGTCACCATTTCATTCCTAACTGGTTTCATACCTTCGTCTCATTTCAATCACGCTCCCAACAAGTCAGCTCTCATTCGAAGTATGGAGTAATGGAGTAAACAAAATATTGTATGGTGTCTACCTTCCAAGAGCGGAGGAAATGGAATTTGCCCTCTCTCTCAGTGAGACCATAACCTAGCTTGCTTGCCTGACAGGGCAGTTTGTGGTGATGGACAAGATCTCTGAAGCCCCAGTCAATAAACTCGCTCAAAATCGCCAGCAAAATGCACTTGTGACTAGAAAAATTAGAAACTGAAATTGCACTAAAAAAATTGAAACTGAAATTGCACTTCATTTGCACAAAGATTCTGGGACAGGGAATGGTTGGTTGAGCTGAATATGATGATTCAGATTCAGAATGTGGTGGAATATGATGAGTCGGGATGTAGCCAGGCGTCAAATAAAAATGCTAATATGCAGCACAATTGTATGTGTTGAACACATGTGGTTGAATTGGCACAAACGTATGAGTTGCAAAAACTGGCAGAAATGGCATGCCTTACTAAAGTGTGTTGACGAAGCACAATTAGATCATAGCAGCACATTTTCCACTGGTTCATTTTGTGTAGTTAGCCATTGATGGATTTCCCACACATTGACCGAGACATAATTCTTATATTGATAACTCCTTTTGCAAGTGACACAAATGGCCAATTTGCTTTGCCAAAGGAAGACATATGAATACAAATGACCACATCCAGCTACCATTTGAAAAAGTATGTTAATTAAGCCTCATTCAGCATCACACTCCATTAAACACATGTATAGTGCTAGAAATCTTGCCTTTAAGTCAGTGTCATGGTGGAGAAAGATGGAGGGACAAAGACACCGGTCCTTTGAATTGAAAGCTGCACGTTGACTCTGATCAGCAGAGCCTCGGCTAATAGACCTGTTTTGTTGGCCGACAGCCCCCAGTTGGCACCCGGCCGTCACTGTTAGTTTTCAATCTGTTTTATCCGTCAGGTGTGAGTATTGCTAATGAAGATGCACTGGAGAGGAGATGTGGAACGGAGAGAAATCATCTCTGAAAATGCCCACGAGTACTCCACAACACACACGCACACACACGCACACACACACACACACACACACAAACTCTTTCTCCCTCACACACAAACAGAAGCAAAGTAAACAGTTTTCTTTGTGTTTATGTGCAGATGCATGATCCAAGTGCATAGAACAATTCCTTCCAGAAGACCACATTTCCCACATTTTCCAAGGAAGGTTACAGCAATCCTAAAAGTAGTAAAATAAATAAATAAAATAAAAAGTGAATGTAATTAAAAGCTTTCACAAAAAGGTTGGGAAGGAGTGAAATCTTTAGAACACAGTTCAGTCACCAAGCTGATCAGGTGGATAATAAGTTTGTAAAAACATCTAGTCAATTGTCCTTCTTTTCCAAAGGGAACAAAACAAAAAGTAAACAGGTGTAAACACAGTGAGGCAGAGAATCATTACTGCACTGCTGCCAAATGCAGTAGGGGATTTGGGGGTTTGTTGGATTGAAAGTACTGGCAGTTCTTATTTTCTTGAGTTTTGGTCTAATTCAAATTCAGCAAAACACATCTTGCCTATATTTTGTTTGTATTATAAAATGGGCCATATGTCTAAGTCAAAACAAACAATGGCATATTTTAGTGCCTAAGTGGTAATACTGTATCTCTCTATTAATGGATATCTTACCCTCCAGTTTTATTCTGCAGAACCTTATAGAGGTGGGGTCTGGGCTAACATAAATTCCATAAATATATTGGAGAGGCTTTTAAACTAACAAACGTTAGGTCTGCAACAGGCAAATTTGAATACTGTTTGAACAAATCTACATGTTTTCTCCAAATATCATATCAAACAAGATTTTTTGTTTAAGTGACAGGCCTAACAACAATGCTGTAACAACGTTTGAACAATGTATATTTTTTACCACTCCCAAACGAAAATTGTCCAGCCACATTGTAAAAAGGTCCACACTTATACTTTTTTCTATGAAGAACAACATTTTAAGGATGTTTAAGCTCCCAGCAAAATTATACGAGCACAACACTGTTCCAAAGCTTTCCAAAACCTGAGAAAACATTTTAAATATGTAAAAAAATGTACATTGTAAGAATATGGCTACTAATCATCTAATCATCTCTATCTACTATGTTGTATTTCACCACAGCCTTACACAACGTTACCGCGACGCTATAAAAAAAGTTGCTATAATGTTTTGTGCTAGCTTGGGACGCATTTCCCTTCCAGTACTGTACTGTAAATCTTTCGGAACACAGAGCAGTTTATTGTGTGTGGTTTAGGAAGAGAAGTGTGAAAATGGCATACACCTCCCAGAACTGCCGGGGTCATTCATTGAGCCCAACGACTCAACAGGTCAAAAGGTTTGTTTGGGTTTTACAGGGCTGATCCAGAGGAACCGATGTGAAGGACAGGGGTGAGGCGAGCACCTGGATGCTGTCAAATTGAAGAGCTGAATAATTAATGCTCTTTTAGCAGAGGGCGTCTGGAGGGGAAGCTAGAGGCAACGAGAATCTGCATTGCCCACAACAAGTTAGCACAGGGAAGTGCGTCTCCTCTATTTTTAGTAGCGTTTATTGTTTTCTCTCTCTTTCTCTCTCTCTCTCTCTCTCTCTCTCTCTCTCTCTCTCTCTCTCTCTCTCTCTCCCTCTTCCTCCCTGTCTCTCCTCCTGCTGTAAATAAATTGGGTAAAAACTGTGCATCTCGTATCGCAGTCCAGCACATCACCGTCCTCATTGGATATGATTACAGGGAGAGGAACCAGGATGTGTTTCCCTGGTGGGCTATGTTTCCCTGGTGGGCTATGTTTCCCTGGTGGGCCGTGTTTCCCTGATCCTTAGCAGGAAACGCTACCTTTGCTAACACTGACATGGATGCTGAAAAATATGTTCGGGACGCCAGGCAGACGTAGCGCAGCATGAATTGTTGTGTGCTTCGTTGCTCAGATCACGCTTTTCTTAATGATCTAGCCGATGCCATAGCCCGGTTCCGTGGCACGCTCCGCGGCCTGCGCAGATGCATGTATGTGATTTTAGCAGATCGTTCTGGGCCCAAGCCTGAGTGCCACTTAGTGGGCCAATCATTGTCAGCAGCTGTGCTGGGAATCAGCAGAGGGACAGTGCCATGCGGTGAGATTGGCAGTGTCCGCAAGAGTCACAGTTACGGTGGCTAAACTGGAAAACCCCACCAATGCGGCACAGAGACCAAAACGGCAAAATATCGACACACAACAGCTGAGATTAACATTTGGTGCAGGAAAGGTGGTAATCATGATTGTCTTCCATCGTGTTTATTAGAGGCACATAAATAAGCCAGGGCTGTCTCTAATGTCAGGTCAGTTTATCGGGAAGTGTTTACTAGCATCAAATTAACGGTTCTGTTTTCATCCCTGATATTCTAATTTAACACTGACCTGTGGATCCCATTTACGGTTCACCGTTTTAAACAGTAAAGCCCTTGGATTTTAATGCTGAGTTGTTAAATATTCCAGATACTTATAAAGAAAAGTTTTCATATAAAGTTACTGCAGGGTAATATGAACGCATTGCGCACTGCGTTAGTTGTCTCTTAATGCTGCTATAATCATTCGAGTTTAGTTGTATTGGAAGCATTCATTTTAACCATTTTTATGGACATTAGTTATTATCAATTTCCCCAAATGGCTTGTGTGTCAAGTGTGTTGTAGTGTTATTCCTGTACATTTGAATGCCAAAAAAAGAATGGTTTACTCTGTGTTTCTGTAATAGCCTGTCAATGCACCACAATAACCAACTCAATGCAGTCTGCGCAAGGCAATCTTTTTACCTTTTGTAATAATATATAATGATTGACAAGATCGACTGGCTTTGATATATAAATTAAAATTGCATCTGTTAATTTGCCTGTCAGTGGATAAGTCATTTGTCATTATTATTAATGCTGTAGTAGCGGAATGATTGGGTCTAAAGCCAGATTGAAAATGTGATAATATGTTACATTATGTGAGGTACTGGGATAACTATATGTTCAAAAACTTTTGAAATAATTCATATTGGTCTATAATTGTTAAGGTTGAGAGAAATTCCACCTTTGCACACTGGAATCACTTTCACATGTTTCCAAACACATGGTATCTCACCTGTGGTCAGAGATAAATTGAACAAGTCTGCTAGAGGATACATTAATACCTGGGCAGACTGATGGATTCAGGCTGCATTCCATCTCAATCCTTTATTCGTTTTTCAATTATTGAGGACAGATCAAATTTTAGCTGGTTTAGATTTTTTGGAAAGTAAAGGTATTTGCGCTTTAGTGTTGTGTATAATTAGTACTAGTATTGTTTATTTGGGCAGAGATCTGCTTTGAGCTACCGGAGGTAAAATGTTGGTTGAACCATCAGTGGTAGGTTAAGGCTCTTAAACTTTGAACGTTAACTGATTAATGGAGAGGTTTCCAGATTCGTTAACAAGGTCCTTTGCTTGCTTCTCCAGAACTGTCTTGGCTTCTTAAATCCTTTGGAGAGGCTTTAAGCGGCTTTACAATTTCTATTTTTTGCCTTGCTTGCTTCGTAATTCTTAAATCTGTTGGATCTCTAGTTTATCTAAACTTAGCCCAAGGTTCATCCCACAGTCTGAACAGACTTATCAGATCTGAATTCATCCATGGTAAATGTCTGCCTTTTGCTTTTGTTGTTTTCCGTGGAACATGTTTCTCACAGATTTGTTTGAACTCCAAGCACAGGCAATCCCAGGAGTCAGGCGCAGGTGTATTCTCACATTTAAGGACCGTAATGATGAATTAATCTATGTTGATATTTTCACATTGACTGTTTTTTATTAACTTTATTGGTGACTTAGGTATCTTAATTTTTCCAACTGCAATAGACAATGGAGTGCTCATTTCGCCTTACAAGTCACTCACAGGTTTAGTGTGATGTTGTTGAGTGTGATAGAATGTTGTTCTCCTTCGGTAGCTCATGTATCTGGTTCTGGCTGTACTGAAAGCTTTACTTCATCTCCAAAATGTCTTTCCATATATCGTTCCATATATATTTATGGATATCGGAAACTTTGTGTCCACCACAACAGTAGTAGCAAAAGGCAGGACATCTGTGTCGGTAGATGAGCATCTGGACTTTCTTTTTTTATCCAGTAGTGACAGTTCGTTCAATGCCTCCGCCATCCTGGCTAACATTACATTACATTACATTACAGGCATTTGGCAGACGCTATTATCCAGAGCGACGTGCAACAAAGTGCTAACCGTAATCAAGAGCAGTTGTCACGGTTGTTCCCCAGATTCACCACCAGATGGCGGTGTGCGCCTTTTTTCCTTAACGCGCTCAGCTGGCTTGAATGACCAATTATCTCTTCCCTATAAATACCCGCACCTAACTTCAATCAGGGCGAAATCGTAAGCCATCTTTACGATTTTTAGCCGGTAAGGTAAGAATGTCTTTTTCAAGACGTTCACAAAGACTTCACAAAGACTTTTCTTTAGAAACGACTATCTCCATTTCAACCCCTTTTCTAAAGACGCAAGAACTTAGTTAGTTGTCCCTTTTAAGGAAACCTTATCTCTCTAAATGGGGTTTTCGGTTGGTTTTCGTTCGTCAGTCGGTTCGACTGCTTTGGGGTTCTAACTTGTTCTTTTGGCTCTTCTAGCCGTTTTACGTTTTGGGAGTACTCTGGTCCTAACGAAAGAACTCATTTTAGTTTCCTGCTTTAAGAAACCTTGTTCGCTAAAATGCGCTTTTCTTTTGGTTTCGTTTTATCCAGCCGGGTCGACTGGTTCGTGGGTTACTACTGGTTCTTTTGGCTAACTGCCTTTCTCGTTTTGGACATAAAGAGTTTTGAGTTAAGGTCGGTTCATTCACCATTTAATTGTACCCACTTATGGAACTTCTCTCGTGTGTAAATTGTACCCTCTGGGTCGCTGAGGTTGTTTTTCGGGTTTCAATTTTGTTATGGCGGCTTTTCCTAGCCTCCTGCGTTTTCTTACGCTCTGTGCCATTTAATAACCTATAGTTCCTACAATTGAAACTCACTCGTGGTTAGGAGTGTTCCTCTGGTTTCATTTGTTCAGTCGTCTAGGCTGTTTATGGGTTCTATTTTATAACCAATAGTTCCTACATTTGAAACTCACTCGTGGTTAGGAGTGTTCCTCTGGTTTCATTTGTTCAGTCGTCCTAGGCTGTTTATGGGTTCTATTTTATAACCTTTAGTGCCTACATTTGAAACTCACTCGTGGTTAGGAGTGTTCCTCTAGTTTCATTTGTTCAGTCGTCTAGGCTGTTTATGGGTTCTATTTCCTAACCTTATTCCTTACATTTGAAACTCACTCGTGGTTAGGAGTGTTTCACAGTTTCATTTGTTCAGTCTGATAGGCTGTTTACTGGTTACTTATTGTTCTGGCGGTTCTCCTAGCCCTCCTGCGTTTACATACGCTCAGAACTTTTGATAACCAAATTCTGTGTCACTTATGTATTAGAAACCTTGTTCGCTAAAAATGCGCTTTTATTTTGGTTTCATTCTTGTTCAGCAGATCTCCTGGTATAGATTTTACTCTGTGGTGCTGTCGGTTCCCCCTTAACCGTTTCGAGTTTTGGCGGACGTCAGATGTGGGTCTTGTTGTTCCCTGCTGTCTGTCATC
>JAINUG010002185.1:0-12980 GCA_029706075.1 Aldrovandia affinis
CTGTGTTTCAGCTAATGTTTTGCAAATGAACCTGCTTAATGATTGAGTAATCCACAATGCAACAGCATAGGTTTCTGAAAACTACCCCAACAAAAGCACTTGCTGGAGAAACAACCTGGAAAGTCAGTGCTTTTGTTCGAAGATTAACAACTGCAACATCACAAATATCGATATTTAAAAACATCATTTTAAATATTCTCTTCTACATACCATATCACCATTTAGGTACTGGAAAGTTCAGAAAAATGCAACATTCAGGAACATGAGACAGATAAATTGGCACAATTGAAGCTACCTAAAGAAAAGGAAGCACTTACTGTTAAACATGACAAATGAATGCTCTGTTTGAAGTAACCTCAATGTGGAGTTTACCAATAAAAATCAAGATTAAAAAAGTTAAATTAATTACTCTGCTTACAAGAAAATGTTGCCCTCAGACAGTGCTTATCTCCTTTAGTGCTCTATTTCAAGCCACCCCAAACTAATATTGAATGGAGGTTAATAGATTTTAACACTAAGAATCATTGCATTTAATGAATGGTGCTAGAGAGCTCCCTCCACATAACTACAATTCTTCCCACACAATAGAAGCCATTATGTTGATGTGTTGTTAATGGTCAGAAAGGAGTTTAATATAGCGCCACATTTAATCACATGATTTAACCACAATGGAGAATTTGAAGCTGCAATGATTCAATTGACTATTTAAATATCACAGCTATTCAACAAGCAATAGCTCTTTGCAAGAATTAAATATGGACAATGAAATCCCCAGTGTAAATATGTCCCTTATACATACAACAGCACCATCTAGTGTGTGTAAAGTGCTGTATGGCACAATTGAAGCTACCCCAAGGAAGCACTTACGGTTAAACATGACAAATGAATGCTCATTTGAAATAACACCTCAATATGGAGGTTTAACAATTCTAAAACAAAAATGGAAGAGATATAAGCTAACGTTGCTCTACTTATCAATTGTAGGTGCATTGTCCTGAAAATGCCCCAACAAAGCACTTACTGAAAAATAGATGCAAGTTAATGCTTTTGATAGGGTCCCCAGCAACATCTTTCAAATGGAAATGAGAATGTCTTCATTTAAATCATTTTATCTTTAAACTCTATTGTTTGTAAATGTTTCCTGAAGTTTTCTGGCAAATTATACTAGCAATGCTTTCTATTAAAAAAATCAGAGTAATAGTAAGTTGAAGTACAATTAAAACTGCTTTCAAGGCTAGGAAGATTTGAAACTTGAAACAAATTCCCTACCACCAGCAGAGTCATAGTTGTCCCACTGGCAGTTACCCTGTGTTTCAGCTAATGTGCTGCAATGAACCTGCTAAACAGTTGAGTAGTCAATGCAGCAGCATAGGTTTCTGAAAACTACCCCAACAAAAAGCAGTTGCTGGAGAAGCTAACCTGAGTAATTGCTTTTTGTTCAGGTAAACAACTGCAACATCACAAATATCGATATTTAAAAACATCATTTTTAAATATTCCTCTTCTATACCATAATACCATTTAGAGTAACTGGAAAGTTCTAAAGAAAAAATGCAACATTCAAGACATGAGACAGATAAATTATGGCACAATTGAAGCTATCCCCAAAGGAAAGCACTTACTGTTAAGCATGACAAATGAATGCTCTGTTTGAAGTAACCTCAATGTGAGTTTACCAATAAAAATCAAGATTAAAAAAGTTAGGTAGGTACTCTGCTTACAAAGAAATGTTGCCCTCAGACAGTGCTTATCTCATGGTGCTCTATTTCAAGCCACCCAAATAACTGAATGGAGGTTAATAGATTCATCCTGTTTTTTTAACACTAAGTCATTGCATTTAATGAATGGTGCTTTGAAGGCTCCTCCCCATTCAACTGCAATTCTTACACGAGAAAAATGTCGCCCATTATGTTGATGTGTTAATGGTCATAAAAGGGGAAAAGGAGTTTCATTTAAACACATTTAATCACACATGGTTAAACACAATGGAGAATTTGAAGATGCAATGATTCAATTGACTATTTAAATATCACAGCTATTCAACAAGCAATAGCTCTTTGCAAAATTAATATGGACAATGAAATCCTTGCAATTGTAAATATTTCCCATATACATACAACAGCACCATCTAGTGTGCTGTAAAGAGTGTATGGCACAATTGAAGCTACCCCAAAGGAAGCACTTACGGTTAAACACTGACAAATGAATGCTCCATTTGAAATAACCTCAATGTGAGTAACAATTCTAAAACAAAAATGGAAGAATGCGCCTAACGTTTGCTCTACTTATCGGTGTAGGTGCATTGTCCACTGAAAGTACTAACAAAAGCACCTGAAAAATAGATGCAAGTTAATGCTTTTGATAGGTCCCAACTGTGTCTTTCAAATTAAGAATGAGAATATGCTTCATTTAAATCATTTATCTTCAAACTCTGTTGTTTGTAAATGTTTCACTCTATAAAAAAATCCAGGTAATAGTAAAGTTGAAGTAAAATTAAAGCTGCTTTCAAGGCTAGGAAGATTTGAAACTTGAAACAAAATTCCTACCCCACCCAGCAGAAGTCATAGTTGTCCCACTGGCAGTTACCCTGTGTTTCAACTAATGTTTATAATAGACCTGTACTAAACAGTTAGACTAGTCAATGCAGCAGCATAGGTTTTCTGAAAACTACCCCAACTCCAAAAGCACTTGCTGGAGAAACAACACAAGTCAGTGCTTTTTGTTCAGGTGACAACTGCAACATCACAAATATAGATATTTAAAAAAACATCATTTTAAATAGTCTCTTCTACATATATATCACCATTTAGGTACTGGAAAGTTGCAGAAAAATGCAAGATTCAGGAACATGGAGATCAGATAAATTATGTAACAATTGAAGCTACCCCAAGGAAGCACTTACTGTGTTAAACATGACAAATGAATGCTCTGTTTGAGTAACCTCAATGTAGTTTACCAATAAAAATCAAGATTAAAAAAGTTAAATTAATTACTCTGTCAAAGAAAATGTTGCCCTCAGACAGTACTTATCTCATGGTGCTCTCTATTTCAAGCCACCCAAACTAACTGAATGGAGGTTAATAGATTTTTAACACTAAGTCATTTGCATTTAATGAATGGTGCTAGAAGAGGCTTTCCCTCCCCCTTCAACTGCAATTCTTGCAATAATGTCGGCCATTATGTTGATGTGTTGTTAATGGTCATAAGAAGGTTTAATATAAGCGCCACATTTAATGCATGATTTTAACCACAATTAAAAATTTGAAGCTGCAATGATTCAAATTGACTATTTAAATATCACAGCTATTCAACAAGCAATGACTCTTTGCAAGAATTAAATATAGTTTAATGAAATCCCCAGTGAAATATGTCTATACATACAACAGCACCATCTAGTGTGCTGTAAGTGCTATCATGGCACAAATTGAAGCTTCTACCAAAAGGAAGCACTTACGGTTAAACATGACAAATGAATGCTCCATTTGAAATAACCTCAATGTGGAGGTTTAACATTCTAAAACAAAAATGGAAAGAATGTCGCCTAACGTTGCTCTACTTATCAATTGTAGGTGCATTGTCCACTGAAAAGTACCCCAACAAAAGCACTTACTGAAAAAATAGATACAAGTTAATGCTTTTGATAGGGTCCCCAGCATGTCTTTCAAATTAAGAATGAGAATGTCTTCATTTAAATCATTTTTTACATCTTCAAACTCTGTTGTTTGTAAATGTTTCCTGAAGTTTTCCCCAGCCAAATTATGCCCCAACCAGTAAACGCACTTTCTATTAAAAAATCAGGTAATAGTAAAGTTGATAATTAAAACTGCTTTCAAGGCTAGGAAGATTTGACTTGAAACAAAATTCTACCCCACCCAGCTTAGAGTCATAGTTGTCCACTGGCAATTACCCTGTGTTTCAACTAATGTTTTGCAATAGACCTGCTAAACAGTTGAAGTAGTCAATGCAGCAGCAGGTTTCATGCTAACAAAAGCAGTTGCTGGAGAAACAACACGATCAGTGCTTTTGTTCAGGTAAACAACTGCAACATCACAAATATCGATGTTTAAACATCATTTTTAAATATTCCTCTTCTACATACCATATCACCATTTAAAATTACTGGAAAGTTCCAGAAAAATGCAACATTCAGGAACATGAGACGAAGATAAATTATGGCACAATTGAAGCTATCTAAAAGGCACTTACTGTAAACATGACAAATGAATGCTCTGTTTGAAGTAACCTCAATGTGGAGGTTTACCAGTAAAAAATCAAGATTAAAAGTTAAATTAATTACTCTGCTTACAAAGAAAATGTTGCCCTCAGACAGTGCTTATCTCATGGTACTCCTATTTCAAGCCACCCAAACTAACTGAATGGAGGTTAATAGATTCATCCTGTTTTTAACACTAAGAATCATTGCATTTAATGAATGGTGCTAGAGGCTCCTCCCCATTCAACTGCAATTCTTACACAATAATCGCCCATTATGTTGATGTGTTTTGTTAATGGTCATAAGAAAGGAGTTTCATTTAGCGCGACACATTTAATCACATGATTAACCACAATGGAGAATTTGAAGATGCAATGATTCAATTGACTATTTAAATATCACAGCTATTCAACAAGCAATAGCTCTTTGCAAAAAATTAAATATGGACAATGAAATCCCCAGTGTAAATATTTCCCTTATACATACAACAGCACCATCTGGTGTGCTGTAAGTGCTATGGCACAATTGAGCTACCCCAAAGAAAGAGAGCATACGGTTAAACACTGACAAATGAATTCACTCCATTTGAAATAACCTCAATGTGGAGGTTTAACAATTCTAAAACAAAAATGGAAGGAGGAAGTAATAAGCCTAACGTTGCTCTATATCAATTGTAGGTGCATTGTCCACTGAAAGTACCCCAACAAAAGCACTTACTGAAAATAGATACACAAAAAAGTTAATGCTTTGATGAGGTCCCAACTGTGTCTTTCAAATTAAGAATAAGAATATCTTCATTTAAATCATTTTTATCTTCAAACTCTGTTGTTTACGTAAATGTTTCACTTTCTATGAAAAATCAGAGTATATGATAAAAGTTGAGAAGTAAAATTAAAGAAGCTGCTTTCAAGGCTAGGAAGATTTGAAACTTGAAACAAAATTCTCCCACCCAGCAGAGTCATAGTTGTCCACTGGCAGTTACCTGTGTTTCAACTAATGTTTTGCAATAGACCTGCTAAACAGTTGAAGTAGTCAATGCAGCATGAGTTTTCTGAAACTACTAACAAAAAGCACTTGCTGGAGAAACAGCACAAGTCAGTGCTTTTGTTCAGGTAACAACTCCCGCAACATCACAAATATCGTGTTAAAGCATCATTTTTTAAATATTCTCTTCTATACCATATCACCATTTAGAGTACTGGAAAGTTCAAGAAAAAATGCAACATTCAGGAACATGAGACAGATAAATTATGGCACAATTAGGCTACCCCAAAAAGGAAGCACTTACTGTTAAACATGACAAATGGTCTCTGTTTGAAGTAACCTCAATGTGGAGGTTTACCAATAAAAAATCAAAGATTAAAAAAGAGGATTAAATTAATTACTCTGCTTACAAAAGAAAATGTTGCCCCTCAGACAGTGCTTATCTCATGGTGCTCCTATTTCAAGCCACCCAAACCGCTGAATGGAGTTAATAGATTTTTTAACACTAAGAATCATTTGCATTTAATGAATGGTGCTAGAGCTCCTCCCCTTCAGCTGCAATTCTTTACACAATAATCGGCCATTATGTTGATGTTGTTAATGGTCATAAGGAAAGGAGTTTAATATAAGCGCCACATTTAATCACATGATTAACACAATGGAGAATTTAGGCTGCAATGATTCAATTGATATTTAAATATCACAGCTATTCAACAAGCAATAGCTCTTTGCAAAATTAAATATGGACAAATCCCCAGTGTAAATATGTCATATACATCAACAGCACCATCACAATTGATAACTTAGCAAAATTATATATGGCACAATTGAAACTACCCCAAGAAGCACTTGATACAGTTAAGCATGACAAATGAATGCTCCACATTTGAAATAACCTCAATCATGGAGGTTTAGCAATTCTAAACAAAAAATGGAAGAATATGCCTTTACTTGTTTGCTCTATATCAATTGTAAGGTGCATTGTCACTGAAAAATACCCCAACAAAAAGCACTTACTGAAAAATAGATACAAGTTAATGCTTTTGATAGGTCCCCAACTATGTCTTTCAAATTAAAGAGAGAATATCTTCATTTTAAATCATTTTATCTTCAAACTCTGTTGTTTTTTGTAAATGTTTCCCCTGAGTTTTCCAGCCAAATTATGCCCCAACTTGGCACTTTCCTAATAAAAATCAGAGTAATGATAAAGGATTGAAGTACAATTAAAACTGCTTTCAAGGCTAGGAAGATTTGAAACTTGAAACAAAATTCTACCCCACCCAGCAAGTCATAGTTGTCACTTTGGCAGTTACCCTGTGTTTCAACTAATGTTTTGCAATAGACCTGCTAAACAGTTCAAGTAGTCAATGCAGCAGCATGGGTTTCTGAAAACTACTTTCCCCAACAAAAAGCAGTTGCTGGAGAAACAACACAAGTCAGTGGTTTTGTTCAGGTAAACAACTTGCCAACATCACAAATATCGATATTTTAAAAACATCATTTTAAATATTTCTCTTCATACCATATCACCATTTAGGTACTGGAAAGTTCAGAAAAATGCAACATTCAGGAACATGAGACAGATAAATTATGGCACAATTGAAGCTTCTCCCAGGAAGCACTTACTGTTAAACATGACAAATGAATACTGATTTACAAACCTCCAGTGGGGTTTACCGGTAAAAAATCAAGATTAAAAAAGTTAAATTAATTACTCTGCTTACAAAGAAAATGTTGCCCTCAGACAGTGCTTATCTCATGGTGCTCCTATTTCCAAGCCACCCAAAACTAACTGAATGGAGGTTAATAGATTCATCCTGTTTTTAACACTAAGAATCATTGCATTTTAATGAATGGTGCTAGGCTCCTCCCCATTTCAACTGCAATTCTTACACAATAATTCATACAGTATGTTGATGTGTTGTTAATGGTCATAAAGGAAAGGAGTTTCATTTAAAAGCGTACATTTAATCACATGATTTAACCACAATGGAGAATTTGAAGATGCATGTTCAATTGACTATTTAAATATCACAGCTATTCAACAAGCAATAGCTCTTTGCAAGAAATTAAATATGGACAATGAGATCCCAATGTAATTTCATATACATACAACAGCACCATCTAGTGTGCTGTAAAGTGCTAATATGGCACAATTGAAGCTACCCCAAAGGAAGCACTTACGGTTAAACATGACAAATGAATGCTCCATTTGATAACCTCAATGTGGAGGTTTAACAATTCTAAAACAAAAATGGAAGAATGTACGCCTAACATTGCTCTACTTATCAATTGTAGGTGCATTGTCCACTGAAAAGTACCCCAACAAAAGCACTTACTGAAAAATAGATACAAGTTAATGCTTTTGATAGGGGTCCCAACTGTGTCTTTCAAAACAGGAATGAGAATGTCTTCATTTAAATCATTTATCTTCAAACTCTGTTGTTTGTAAATGTTTCCCTGAAGTTTCCCCAGTCAAATTATGCCCCAACCCCTGATAGCACTTTCTATTTAAAAAAAATCTGAGTAATATTAAAGTTGAAGTACAATTAAAGCTGCTTTCAAGGCTAGGAAGATTTGAAACTTGAAACAAAATTCCTACTTGCCAGCAGAGTCATAGTTGTCCACTGGCAGATTTACCCTGTGTTTCAACTAATGTTTTGCAATAGACATGCTAAACAGTTGAAGTAGTCAATGCAGCAGCATGGGTTTCTGAAAACTACCCCAACAAAAAGCACTTGCCGGAGAAACAACACAAGTCAGTGCTTTTGTTCAGAATAATAACTGCAACATCACAAATATCGATATTTTAAAACATCATTTTTAAATATTCCTCTTCTACATACCATATCACCATTTAAGAGTACTGGAAGTTCAGAAAAATGCAACATTCAGGAACATGGGAACAGATAAATTATGGCACAATTGAAGCTACTAAAGAAAGGAAGCACTTACTGTTAAACATGACAAATGATGCTCTGTTTGAAGTAACCTCAATGTGAAGTTTACCAATAAAAAATCAAGATTAAAAAAGGATTAAATTAATTACTCTGTACAAAGAAAATGTTGCCCTCAGACAGTGCTTATCTCATGGTGCTCTATTTCAAGCCACCCAAAACTAACTGAATGGAGGTTAATAGATTCATCCTGTTTTAACACTCCATTGCATTTAATGAATGGTCGCGAGAGGCTCCTCCCCATTCAACTGCAATTCTTACACAATAATCGCCCATTATGTTGATGTGTTGTTAATGGTCATAAGGAAGGAGTTTCATTTAAGCGCATTTAATCACATGATTTAACCACAATGGAGAATTTGAAGATGCAATGATTAATTGACTATTTAAATAATACAGCTATTCAACAAGCAATAGCTCTTTGCAGAAATTAATGGACAATGAAATCCCCAGTGTAAATATGTCCCTTATACATACAACAGCACCATCTAGTGTGCTGTAAAGTGCTTCTTATGGCACAATTGAAGCTACCCCAAAAGGAAGCACTTACGGTTAAACATGACAAATGAATGCTCCATTTGAAATAACCTCCAATGTGGAGGTTTAACAATTCTAAAACAAAAATGGAAGAATGTCGCCTAACGTTATCTACTTATCAATTGTGGGTGCATTGTCCACTGAAAGTACCCCAACAAAAAGCACTTACTGAAAAAATAGATACAAGTTAATGCTTGATAGGGTCCCAACTATTTGTCTCAAATTAAGAATGAGAATGTCTTCATTTAAATCATTTATCTTCAAACTCTGTTGTTTGTAAATGTTTCACTTTCTATAAAAAAAATCAAGGAAGTAATAGTAAAGTTAGTAAAATTAAAGCTGCTTTCAAGGCTAGGAAGATTTGAAACTTGAAACAAATTCACTACCACCGGCAAGTCATAGTTGTCCACTGGCAGTTACCCTGTGTTTCAACTAATGTTTTGCAATGAACCTGCTAACAGTTGAAGTAGTCAATGCAGCAGCATGAGTTTCTATTCTCCCCAACAAAAGCACTTGCTGGAGAAACAAGCACAAGTCAGTGCTGTTCAGGGAATATTTCAACTGCAACATCACAAATATCGATGTTTAAAACATCACATTTTTAAATATTCCTCTTCTACATACCATATCACCATTTAGAGTACTGGAAAGTTCAGAAAAAATGCAACATTCAGGAACATGAGACAGATAAATTATGGCACAATTGAAGTACACCCCAAAGGAAGCACTTACTGTTAAACATGACAAATGAATGCTCTGTTTGAAGTAACCTCAATGTGGAGGTTTACCAATAAAAAATCAAGATTAAAAGTTAAGTAATTACTCTGCTTACAAGAAAATGTTGCCCTCAGACAGTGCTTATCTCATGGTGCTCCTATTTCAAGCCACCCAAACTAACTGAATGGAGGTTAATAGATTTTAACACTAAGAATCATTGCATTTAATGAATGGTGCTAGAGGCTCCTCCCCTTCAACTGCAATTCTTACAATGTCGGCCATTATGTTGATGTGTTGTTAATGGTCATAAGGAAAAGGAGTTTAATATAAAGAGCCACATTTAATCACATGATTTATACAATGGAGAATTGAAGCTGCAATGATTCAATTGACTATTTAAATATCACAGCTTTTTCAACAAGCAATGGCTCTTTGCAAGAAATTAAATATGGACAATGAAATCCCCAGTGTAAATGTTCCTTACATACATGCAACAGCACCATCTAGTGTGCTGTAAAGTGTATGGCACAATTGGAAGCTACCCCAAAAGGAAGCACTTACTGTTAAACATGACAAATGAATGCTCCATTTGAAGTAACCTCAATGTGGAGGTTTAACAGTCCCCAAACAAAAATGGAAGAATGTACGCCTAGCGATTGCTCTTCATATCAATTGTAGGTGCATTTGTCCCACTGAAAAGTACCCCAACAAAAAGCACTTACTGAAAAATAGAGACAAAGTTAATGCTTTTGATGGGGTCCCAACTGTGTCTTTCAAAACAGGAATGAGAATGTCTTCATTTTAAATCATTTATCTTCAAACTCTGTTGTTGTATAAATATCTGAAGTTCCCCAGCCAAATTATGCTAACTTGAAGTAGCACTTTCTATACAAAAAATCAGAGTAATACTAAAGTTGAAGTACAATTAAAGCTGCTTTCAAGGCTAGGAAGTTTGACTTGAAACAAATTTCTACCCCACCCAGCAGAGTCATAGTTGTCCACTGGCAGTTACCCTGTTTCACAGCTCATGTTTTTGCAATAGACCTGCTAAACAGTTGAAGTAGTCAATGCAGCAGCATATAGGTTTCTGAAAACTACCCCAACAAAAGCACTGGAGAAACAACACAAGTCAGTGCTTTTGTTCAGGTAACCAACTGCAACATCACAAATATAGATATTTAAAAACATCATTTTTAAATATTCCTCTTCTACATACCATATCACCATTTAGAGTACTGGAAGAGGATTTCAGAAAAAATGCAAGATTCAGGAACATGAGACAGATAGAATTATGGCACAATTGACTACCCCCAAAGGAAGCACTGTTAAACATGACAAATGAATGCTCTGTTTTGAAGTAACCTCAATGTGGAGGTTTACCAATAAAATCAAGATTAAAAAAGTTAATTAATTACTCTGCTTACAAAGAAAATGTTGCCCTCAGACAGTGCTTATCTCATGGTGCTCTATTTCAAGCCACCCAAACTAACTGAATGGAGGTTAATAGATTCATCTGTTTTAACACTAAGAATCATTGCATTTAATGAATGGTGCTAGAGGCTCCTCCCATTCAACTGCAATTCTTACACAATAATCGCCCATTATGTTGATGTGTTAATGGTCATAAGGAAAAGGAGTTTCATTTTAGCGCATACATTTAATCACATGATTTAACCACAATGGAGAATTTGAAGATGCAATGATTCAATTGACTATTTAAATATCACAGCTATTCAACAAGCAATAGCTCTTTGCAAAAATTAAATATGGACAATGAAATCCCCAATGTAAATATGTCCCTTATACATACAACAGCACCATCTAGTGTGCTGTAAAGTGCTATATGGCACAATTGAAGCTACCCCAAAGGAAGCACTTACGGTTAAACATGACAAATGAATGCTCCATTTGAAATAACCTCAATGTGGAGGTTTAACAATTCTAAAACAAAAATGGAAGAATGTCGCTAACGTTGCTCTACTTATCAATTGTAGGTGCATTGTCACTGAAAAGTACCCCAACAAAAAGCACTTACTGAAAAATAGAGACAAGTTAATGCTTTTGATAAAGGGTCCCAACTGTGTCTTTCAAAACAGGAATGAGAATGTCTTCATTTAAATCATTTATCTTCAAACTCTGTTGTTTGTAAATGTTTCCCTGAAGTTTTCCCCAGCCAAATTATGCCCCAACTTGATAGCACTTTCTATTAAAAAAATCAAGTAATAGTAAAGTTGAAGTACAATTAAAGCTGCTTTCAAGGCTAGGAAGATTTGAAACTTGAAACAAAATTCCTACCCCACCCAGCAGAGTCATAGTTGTCCACTGGCAGTTACCTGTGTTTCAACTAATGTTTTGCAATAGACCTGCTAAACAGTTGAAGTAGTCAATGCAGCAGCATAGGTTTCTGAAAACTACCCCAACAAAAAGCACCTGGAGAAACAACACAAGTCAGTGCTTTTGTTCAGGTAACCAACTGCAACATCACAAATATAGATATTTAAAAACATCATTTTAAATATTCCTCTTCTACATACCATATCACCATTTAGAGTACTGGAAAGTTGCAGAAAAAAATGCAACATTCAGGAACATGAGACAGATAAATTATGGCACAATTGAAGCTACCCCAAAAGGAAGCACTTACTGTTAAACATGACAAATGAATGCTCTGTTTGAAGTAACCTCAATGTGGAGTTTACCAATAAAAAATCAAGATTAAAAAAGTTAAATTAATTACTCTGCTTACAAAGAAAATGTTGCCCTCAGACAGTGCTTATCTCATGGTGCTCCTATTTCAAGCCACCCAAACTAACTGAATGGAGGTTAATAGATTCATCCTGTTTTTAACACTAAGAATCATTGCATTTAATGAATGGTGCTAGAGGCTCCTCCCATTCAACTGCAATTCTTACAATAATCGCCCATTATGTTGATGTGTTGTTAATGGTCATAAGGAAAGAGTTTCATTTAAGCGCCACATTTAATCACATGATTTAACCCAATGGAGAATTTGAAGATGCAATGATTCAATTGACTATTTAAATATCACAGCTATTCAACAAGCAATAGCTCTTTGCAAAAATTAAATATGGACAATGAAATCCCCAGTGTAAATATGTCCCTTATACATACAACAGCACCATCTAGTGTGCTGTAAAATTACTATATGGCACAATTGAAGCTACCCCAAAAGGAAGCACTTACGGTTAAACATGACAAATGAATGCTCCATTTGAAATAACCTCAATGTGGAGGTTTAACAATTCTAAAACAAAAATGGAAGAATGTACGCCTAACGTTGCTCTACTTATCAATTGTAGGTGCATTGTCCACTGAAAAGTGCCCCAACAAAAGCACTTACTGAAAATAGATACAAGTTAATGCTTTTGATAGGGTCCCCAACTGTGTCTTTCAAATTAAGAATGAGAATGTCTTCATTTAAATCATTTATCTTCAAACTCTGTTGTTTTTGTAAATGTTTGCCCCAACGCTTTCTATTAAAAAAATCAGAGTAATAGTAAAGTTGAAGTACAATTAAAACTGCTTTCAAAGGCTAGGAAGATTTGAAACTT